>CM076572.1:902756058-902876392 GCA_034641835.2 Pinus albicaulis | reverse complement strand
ACTTTTCAAAATCCTAAAATAGATTTTAAAACATATTTGTCGATATATTTTCATATTATTTTTGTGGAATATGTTTTACGCACGAATTTTTGTGCAGCAACAGGTTTTTTCACGTGGTTTTGACGAAGAGATGAGTTGTATTTTATAGTTTTTCAGACTCGGTAAAAACACGAAAAAGTCACTTCTAGAGTCACCTTTCAACTCTTTTCTGACTCTCTAAAACTGAAAATATTGCCGAGTCACTTATCATTTTGAGCTCGTTAAATTGGATGCGAAGTGATATCTACCCAGTATACGTTTACCCCTTTTTTGGGCTGGGATAGATTATTTACAAAAAAGGAATAGCTAGCCTATCGCGATTAGGAGGTTTTCTCAGACACGGTTTTCTACCTTTTCGGATCTGAGGGACTAGTTACGAAAAGGGACTGTTGGAGTTTTCTTTTCCACCTTCTTTTCAAACTCTCTAAACATGAAAATATGTCGAGTTCTTCCTTTGTCAAACTCGTTAAAAACTAATGACATTAGACTCCGTCGCAATGATGTCACTCGAGTTCCTCCTTCCCAGGGCTCGTAAAATGTACTAGGTTGAATTTTTCTGAAGGAAAAATTTACATCGCAAGCATATGATATCCCCTTCAATCTTGTTTACAAACATAATTGGGGTACTTGCCATAAATGGTGGGGGAAAATGGAACATGAGATGGTAGTCATGTCGTGTTGGCGGTATGTCGCTCTTGAACATGGCACTTGTCTACATTCATGTTGGGTTGGGAACATCTCACTTCTTCATTTGTTTACCTCCATGGGTTTGGCTAATCTATTTTTTGCAGCTCATGCTCTTTGCACGTCACAATGACCTCAGATCCTTTGATGTCAAATACTGCCAAATCCAATGTCATGCCGCTGATATGTTCTAGAGAAGTTGGCCTCCACAGTTTTCAACCTCTCTCTGATTCTTTGTTGGTCTTGATTCACAAAACATTATGTCCCTCTATCTCATGTCGATGATGTGGGAAATATTATGACCCACCTTCGATCAAGGTCACTTCCTATTGACGTCGGCTCATTATCCAGGAAGTTTGTCTAGAGACTCCCTTCGGGTACCTTGGAGCCTGCATGCCTCAATGGCAAGTTGTTCGCATTCGACGCAAGGTCCACATCATTGGCCTTCGATCGACTGACTCTGTGGGTGTTCAAAATCATATCATTGTTCACATTCCATGGATTGTACCTTTCATACCTTGAGATCCATTGTCATTATTGGTGGTTTCTCTCGCATCTGTTAACAGCTTTCATCATTGGCTGGTAATCAGATGATTTTCTTGCATGTTCGACTTCAACTCACATATCCGCATGCTCGAACTTGTACTTTGTTCGAGTCGAGATGGAGCGTAAGACCCTGGGTTTTGTCTGATGAAATCCAGTCTTCGGGTTCTTTGTGGATTACTATGACTTATTATATATGACTCTTCTGATTGGATGGCTGCGACCATACCTGAGTCTATTTGTTGATCCGTACTGTTGGATGGTTGTGTCCATACCTTGGATCTCATTATTTATGTACTCTATTATGGATGGTTTCACCCATACCACATGTCGTATATCAGATGTAATGGTTGTATTTGTACTTGCATGTTTTCCGACAGCAGTGTTTGGGTCGAACGCATTCTCATAAAACATATCACCCCTCCCTCTCCCTCGGACCTCATGCTTTAGGGGGCATCTGTTACACAACAATTTGCCACTAACCCTGCAATCCCTTCCCTCACATATTGGAGGATATTTTCCGTGACCAGTGAGCAGTGTCATCCTCTGCAAGCACTTCCCTACATCCTTCTATACAAGAACATCATTTCTCCTGCATAAGACTTTCTCAAAAAGCCCATAAAAATTCATGTTTTGGCATTGGCACGGGTAGCCAGTTCACCCCTCATGCCAATGTGGAGAAAGTACACTAGAGGTTGTGCCAAGCAGTATCACGTGTTGTACCCGTAACATTTTTTGGGGACGTTTAACAAACTTGTTGGGTGTGGAGCTGATATCTTGTTTACTTTGTATTATAGCATTGGACCCATGTACCTTAAAAGGGCGGCAAGCCGCCACCCGCGATGAGTGACGTAGGTGGGGGGTCGGGGTGCCGGTGCTTTTGAGAACCCCCCTGGTGGAGGGTTTTGAAGCGACGCCCGAGAAGCTAAATAGATGTAAAATTGCCTTGTAAAAGTATAGTAATTTCTAGTCAATCTGGGCTGTTCATCAGGAAAATGATCTGACGGTAGAAGTTATGTTTAGATTAGGGTTTTTTTCCCTAGAAGGCAACCCCCTTGTATATATGAGGGTATTGTATTGCTGCTGTGAATTATGTGTGTATTCTTGGAGAGAGAAACAGAGAGGGAGACTGTGAGAGAGAACAGAAGATATTATAGTAGATCTGCTGTAGGTTTTGTCTCTTCATTTTTGCTGGATAATAGAAAGGAAGGATTGGCTATTCGGGGTGGACGTAGCCCAAACTGGGTGAACCACATATATCTGTGTCTCTCTAGTTTATGTGTTTTGTGTGCTTGTATTTTTCACATATTTTATGTGTTGCATTTCTCCATAATATATACTTTTCTAACAAAACTAGGCGGAAGTTCCCTTCAACCACCTCTAGATGAGTCACGGGAAGGTAGGTGGTGCGCGAGACTAAACCACGAGATCTCTCTCTTTAGGTAGTAGTTTCCTAATCTTATGGGACACTCCTAAAAGAAAGGTCTCCCTTCCACGATAATAGGGATCCTAAACTCTCCCTCTCCCCCTATATAAATGAGCTTTCTCCCATCATGAAAGCTAGCTAAACAAGAGGATTATGTAGTTGGAATGTTGAGCTTGGAGAACTAAGCCATAGTCGAATAACTAAGAAGGTAGATCAAGAAGGAAGTCCATCGAGAGGTCCCTTGTCCCATCCGAATTCCCCGACGAGCTTTGAGACGTGCTTCGCCCGAGCCCTGCCGGAGGAGACTGCAACGTCAGAGCATGGTTGTATCTCTTCTTTCTACCTTAATATAAGTGACTATTGTCTAGTTCTCGTCTTGTGTTTCATTTGTATTAAATGCAATATGCTAGTCTTCTCTGACTGATTAGTAGATGTTGAATGGAATTAGTATATGGTATATGGTTGTCATTTTCTGATCTCTATGCAGGTGTCCAAGCGCGATAGGTGGAAGGATCATGACTTGTCTTCGATCAGGAGAGAATGACTCTCGTCATCACTGCAAGCATCAATGATAGCATTGGACCAACGGTAGGCCATCATATCGTATCCTTTTCCATTTAAGTATCTAGGAACCTACACTCTAGCATGATTCCTTATTTCTAGACCCACCCTAGGGCTAGTGGGATAGATCTCACACGTCAGCGGAAGCAGACACGAGTAAAAAAAGTCAAGATCAAAATCCCTATGAAGCATAATGGTTGAACTAGGAATCTTGGAGATATAATTAGAGGAAATGAAAGAAATAAGTTTATTTAAAAGTCCGTATAAATTGCATTGTAGAAAGAAAGACACATGTAAAAACCAAAATATAAAATGCATAAGGAGTAGATAAGAAAGAATGTACAAGGTCAAAAACAATGACTGCGTACATTCAGGTATGACACAGAAATTACTTTTGTCTTGCGAAAACAAAAATAAAACACCATTATTCTAATGGAGGATACATGGTAAAATAATGAATAAGAAGTACATAAGGCATAATATGCAAGGGCCAACAAAGAAACTGATAGCTTACCTTCATTGTAAATGCCTCCTTGTTTGATATTCATTTTGTATGAAGGGATATAATTTTTATTTTATATGAAATATATGTGATGGTATGAATATCAAAAAGTGAGGTACAAAATTTCAATGGGTTTTTTGGCATTTTTAATGTAGAAGTCAAGTGGATAGTTTTGTCTCATGGGTCTACAAATTAAGAAAGTGTCACGAGTCTAAAAATTAAGAAACTATTTAAAAGACATTGTTGATATGGAAAGGGACTACATATGACATAGTTACTTGGCTGGATGTAGATCACATAGGAAACAAAAAAGTCACGAACATAGACCATGCTAGTATTCCTATTTATTGACATTCAGTGTTCAAAATCCATAACCTTCCTAGTTCTAAATTTCATGGTTTCAAATAGAAGATAACACTAGTAGAAAGTAGATGAAATTTGTAACAAATATTTTACTATTTACATGCTTTCCCTTCCACATGTTTTAGAACACATGATTCTGTACTATGTCATGTTACATTAACATAATTTTTAGAAAAAAAAAAAATTTTTTCCATCGATACTAGAATGACCACACTCAACAAATTTATCAAGGACGGGGTGCCTATGGGTTCACTTTGGTAGAGCTATGGGAAAGGCTCTATAATAATTTCTATATCTATCAAAAGAATACACCAGTTGTAGGGGTGATTCATTACATTCAACGTTCACGTAGATAGACCACCCATAGTGTCTAACCATATATTTTACGTAAGAGGACCCCAGAAAGACCGAACCCATATATATATTACTTGTATAAGTGTGAACTGTAGTTCAAGAAATAGTATGCAGGGGATATGGGATTTACATAGTTATCTATGGAAAATTTAATACCTAGTTTGAAACAAATATCCTAATTACTAGATATTGTGTTCATCTACTAGCTACAACACTTCATATTCTTAGATCAATTAAGAAGAAACACTAGGAAAAGCAAGAGAACAGACTTAGTGTCCCTTCGCTTCACTTTTTGAGATGAATTAGAAATTCTAAACTGGAAAAACAAAGGCATTAAGACTTCGACCTAAATTAGAACTCATACCACAGACTAGAGAGAAAGGAATAAGAACTGATACTGCGAACTAGTAAAAGAGATTACTAGTAGATTACTAGTCAAGATACCCTTCACTCAAGCTTATTGAAAATTCTAGCCTTCCTCTTGTATTCTTTTATGCACTAGACAATCCAAATCAATGGATATTGATAAAAATTAACCCTACTATGTGGTTGAATGGGTGAAATTGTAGCCATAATTGGCCACAGTAAACGACAACTAAGTACGTGAGTAATGTCATAGAAGAAAAATCATTACCTATGTTCGCTAAAAATACAACCTCTGACAAGATTTCAGAACATGTAACTTTTCGAGTATAATACTATGTAAATGAAAATTAAAACAACTACTTAAATAATAGGAAACTCAATACTAGCATGAAAACTAGTTATCAGTACCAACACATCGATAACAAAAGGATGAGTGACACGAGACGTGTTTCTGATCTGTCCATTTTGTCTCATTACATGTGCCATCTTGCAATCATTTCGAAAAATAAAATTTTATTCTAATAACAAAGGACCAGTGGCAAATAATCTAGCCAAAGAGAATATGGTAATTATAACCATGAAGTGAGAAAGTTTGAGCCGCTAATAAGAATGAATTTAACCTTTACGTTGGCCCTTTTTTTAGCAATTGAATGAGAAATGTCTTGGACTAGAATTTAGCTAACTCTACATCCACCAACACATACCCAATCCATATGCCCACAAGGTCTAGAGAATAGAGTCATGCTTGAGCTTTAACTCTATTTTTACACATTTTCCATGGCTCTAGTAGCTAAAGTATAAATGAAAATAGGAATATAAATAATGGATGGAGAGGAAATGCTATGGACAATACACAAGTATTAAAATAAGACTCTGGAACATACATTCTAGTTGATCGGGACATGATTTTAATCCATCAATGCGTGACTGACATTACAATTATTAGATGAAAAACATAGTGATATTTGCAGACCTTTTGTAGATGTGCTTTCAGCTACCCGAAAGGCACCACTAATCAACTCAAAATATGGGAAGAATAATCAAAATTTTTTTTGGTGTTTTCAATATCTAATTTGTTTACTAATTCTTTGTTTTTTTAAACTAGGGGTGAGACCAGATACGTATAATTAGGTCAGATGCAATTACTTTTGTGTTGTTATTTTCCATCATTTTTTCAATATTTAAAATTAGCATCAATAATCTAACTTCAAATTACAAATTCAAATGAAAGGAATTACTGCAAATATTACACAAAATTAATACATAAACAAATTTCTTTGCAATAATTGAATAATAAACACCACAACCTAGTATCCATAGCCGTTGTATGAAGACAGTGGCATATATCCCATTGGCATTGAGCCAAACAAAGAATGTTGTTGTCTAGAGTCCACATTAGGTGTGTTTGGAGGTTGGGACTGAGCTTTTTGAGCCCTTCGTGCTTGTCGCTCCTTTCCAGTATCTGCCCATTTTACAACCAATGATAGACTTGAACCCTACAAAGAAATGTATATAGATTACACTATGTTACATATGCCATTTCCACTCTAATGTACAAGGCAATAATGAAAATTCCATCCAAAACTCAAATATGTATATTTCAAACTAAACTGACTCAATGAACCAAAAAGGAAATAGGAAAAAACAACCTCCATTTTGTGTTTTCCATTTACAACTTCGAGAGCAGCCACAACTTGATCCCTTGTCTCGTACTTCAAAAAACCACATCCAACTCCAGAAAATTTTCTCAATATTAACAAAATAAATTAAAATCAGGATCAAACAGGCATTTAATCCCTAACCCTGTAATTAATAGGGTGAGTATAATCAATAGGAATATAGCCAAGAAAATTATTTACACCTTTACTTGTTTGCTGAGATCCTCGCAAAAACTGCAGTCACTTCAGCATCTGTAACGGTCTTTGGAAGCATCCCAATAAAAAGCTTATTCTCTACAAAAAATATATTGAACTAATGATATGACATGGGTTTTTAAATATCTAATGTTCTCAATACCTATATAAACATTTTATAGATTAAGAAACCAAAATAACTATAGAAAAAAATGCAACAAGGCCATAAAATTAAGTTGTATAAGCAAAGAATAAATGGACTTCTCAACCCCTTTAGCCAAGTCACCTTGTTGTTTACCATCATAAAACAAATTTAAGGCCGAATTCCTGCTATTCTAAATTTTCTAGGTAACCTTGAAGGGTTATAGTTCCTACACATCCCTCATGATTAAGGCATCTAGCCTTAAAATTTCTACTAACATGATGACTAGGAATAAAATAAAAGTTGAGAATTTCATCATTTATTCCAAATTCAACAGTTGTTTTCAACTTGATCCCAACTCCTTCACTACATTCCTTTCATACCTATGCCGAAATGATGAACTTCTGCCATCCACATCTTGAACATTCACGCTTGCAATCCCGATTGAATGTGAGTCCAAATTAACTTGTGTGGGAAGATATGATCTCTGCATTTGTTCTTCCTCAACAACTGCAAGAGGTGTAATAGTACTTGACACATTCAATGTTGGAGGATGCCCACCTTCAGAAGCTGTGTCATTTGGGACAAAAGACTTTGCTGGAAGGGGAGGCACATTAGGACGAGACGAAAACAATAAAATTTGTGGGCGGCCCTCAGCAGAACTCCTATCATCTGAATTTTCTCTTCTAGTGAATTGACGTTCCCTGCCCATGGCAGTTGCAGCTACCAGATGTTGCATTATGCGCTCCTCGATCTCTAGATAATCACTATTTATCCAAACCTGCCAGTTTTTACAAAAGATAAATCATCAACTTTAGCCCACCTAAACATTTTTCCAAGTATGCAAAACAATGACTAGCATATCAAAATAAATATATAAAATATGATTAGAAACATTGTGTATATCCATATCTTCAAAAGATATGTTGGGAAATATTGGAGCATTATGAGGCATGCTCATTTTTAAGGTCCTTTCTTGCTTCGTGGCTTCAAGTAACCCTTGGCTGTCAAGAAAAGAGTAATTAACAATATTTTATGATACCCCGCTCTGCATTACAATCCAATTGAAAATAAAACTTGACAGCATTTTCTAGATCAGGATTAAGGTGTAACTAATTACAACAAACCCGGCTGGGTCCTTCAAGAAGAGGAATTTCCATCACATAGGGAATTGCTTGCTTCTTTGAGCCCTGTAAGAAAAAAGCTTAACTTAAAAATATATATAGTTATAGGTAATCTCAAGAAATAAACCAAATAAAAAATCAGTATTCTCAACCCCAAGACTAGGTTTCGGTAAGCTTAAACAATGCTTTTGTGCTAATTCCTGCAACCTATTCTTAAACATGATTCTTTGGAACCTAATTCAACATGAAACAAATTATCTTTTTATTCCAACAAAAAACCAGAGAATGTATATGGTAATTTGCGTGAGGGCCACATACCTTATAAGTGATAAAAGAATACTAGTCCACACCCCATTTCGCTACATCGATTGCACGATGAGGAGCGAAGGAAACTCCATCCACAATCACTCTAGCTCTCTTACAACCCAGAGAAGAAGAACGAGATAATGCCCGGAGTCTAAAACTCTGTAAATTAGGCTAACAAAAATTATGAGCCAAAAAGTATGAGCCAAATATCAATATTTCATTCAATTTATTTTTTTAATAAATATAATTAAAAATCACCTGATTATTTATGGAATGAAACACCTGTGGCGATTGTTCCACCTGAATGCATTACAAGCATGCTCTTGCATTAATCATTTGGATAGTTTGACGAGGTCTCCAGGAGACCTAGGAGACGTCTATAGCCACCTTTCTAAGCACCAGGCACTTGTGTTGAGCATGGAAAGTGGAGGCATAGAGAATAGGCGTGGTTTCGTCTCAAACATGCCATGTTTTATACCTGAGAATCATAATTCAAAGGCCTCATTTTATAATAAAAAAATATGTTTCAAAACTCGTTACCCTACTGTCGTTACCGATGGAATGGTTCTGTCCTTAGTTATGTTCATAGGACCATCTAGCTCTCAATTTCGCAGGCTGCTTCAAAACTAGAAGGGATACTAATCGAGATGTTAATAATTTCCCTGCTACTAGCTCTTGAAATGGAAGGAACACTAGTGATAGTTCCACTGTTGGATATGAAACGGGCATGGAGTTTGGGAGAAAGTAAATAGAGTATTATGATCGTAGCACCATCTACCTAATTAAGCAAGACATTAAGTTTTATCCCACAACATAAGAATAAGTGGGAGAGATAGGGGCATATCCTGATTCAGATCCAAATTGAGTTCCTGTTCTAGATGGAGATTCATCCACAGACCCAGTAGCGAAGGGAGGAATGAAGAAAGAAGTTTCAATTGACTGAGCAAAGGCATTAGCCGAGATTTAAGCAACACTTGGTCAGGTGGGTTAGTGTAGTTACTTTTTGTACAATCTAACTCCTATAATTTTGTATTTTTTTTCTATCATCCTTCCTATTTCTCAACAGAGGAATTTGGGCATAAAAAACATTCAAAGCAAGATTATGACAAAACTAATTTGGCAAGGCCTTGAATTCTTCCTAATCAATTACATTGACAATAAATCAACTAAGAGTGTGAAATTCAAGCCTTTTTTCCTCAATGGAGGAATTTGGGTAGCCTCGACAGTGTTAAGTGTATCGATGTTGGATCTCACTTTCATAGTGAGCCAAGACCAGTAAAGGCCTTATGTCGATGCCCTTCCTATTCCTTTTGTTGCTCCTAATTACTACTGAACTTGCAAACAAATGCTTGTTCTTCTCTGCTACAATGGGACGGTCCATAGTAAGAAAAAAACCTATTAGAATCGATAGCTTGCAACAAAGACACATTGATGGTTGGAAAGAGATCTTCAATTGCCATGGCCATTGAAGTCGTTTTGGGAATTGGGAAGAAACATAACTAGTTGGCCTAAGCAGTTATTTGAGCTTCTTTTTTATGGTTCCCCCTTCTGATCCCTCATCCTCAGTGCCAACTAATAACTGGTCATGAGATTGCTGATCTGATCCGATAGAGAATACAACCAAGCATGTCGAAGCCTGACCCATGACAGAAGCCCCCATGAGCTTATTGGGCAAGAGCCTAAAAATATGTATTACGGTTAAGAATGTGCACTTGGATTTCCTAGTTGGTCACAAAACGGTTGAAAACACAAATAGAGTAGTTAAGTGTTCGTCATTGAGGCAACCCTAGTTACTGCAACTTATGTAAAGAATGGTGAGCAAAAGCAATAATCTTGAAAAGAGTTGAAAAGAGCATGGTTCATCACAGATTTATTATGGCTCATCACAGGTTGACTAGATTATTGATCCTAAATTCTCTCTCATGACACAATCAAACTTGGGATACATTTGTTGCATGCCAGAAGAGGGAGAATAATGTGTACATGTTGAAGTTGTAGTTGTAGAAGATGAGTAAGGTATAAAGACCTCCACTGGCCACTTGCATCTTCATGCAACCCACCTATCATGAGAAGTGAGATATGATATAAGATATAGGCCACTTGTCATGAGATGTGAGAGATATGATATAAGATATAGGTCTACTCCACAAAATTAAATAACATTAAACATAAAAATTCTTACAAATTAATGCTAGCATTAAGGTCTTACAACAAGGATCTTAAATTGTGATATAGTCTTACTCTTGAATCTATGGAATATATTAGTATCGCCTTGTTATAAGGCCAATAAGATGGAAAATTGTTTTATTGGATGGAAAGAAATATTCATTTTAATCCTTAAAAAATCTTTTCTTAAAACGTAAAATGACTTGTTCTTCTGTGTCAACTAATAACACCAAAAAAATGATTACAATAGTCTAACACCAAAAAAACAATTACAATTGACATGTTCGTTGCGGTGCAGATTGAAGATTGCCTGATTAGGAAAGTGCTTTGCAATTTCATGCTACTTTCCAACAAAGCTACCTTGAACTTGCAAGTTGCGCTTTCCTCTGCCGCTCATACTCGTGAGCTTGACCTGTCACACTCTACTCATGGTCGGCAATACCGAAAATGCGTTTCCGTCATCGACCATACAAAAACACGTTCGAAAAGAACACATCAGATCGGTTAAGGGTAGAAATTGCCGCGCGATGGAATTAAAAGTGAATAGCATCCACCCACATTTTAAATTTGTAGTTGCAGCCAACCCAACGATAGTATGACTTGCTCATCAGAATCTTTCCCTACTTTCCGAGGCAATGTCGCCGTCTCTACCGTGCTGTAAGGACCCACGCTGTTCAATCTGAGCTCCCCACAAAAAAAAACCATCGATTCAATACACATTCGCGTATTCAATCATCTCAATTTAAACTAAAAATAATCTATATATGACCTATTCGTTTCATTGCCTATTCAATCATCTAACTACACAGACAAGAAATTGTAGACGATGCTAGAGTTTGATTAATTACCTCTCCTTTCACTTTTGGAGGAAGCGTTGTAGAGATAATTTCTTCACTATTTCCATGCCTGCATGCGGAATACTAAAGCATGTTAAAACAATTTTATACCTGAAAAAACATTCTTTATCCTTTCACATTTTTTCCAACCCCTATTCAAAATAACGTATGTGCAATAAAAAGCGTGTTATCTGCTGCCACTCTTTGAGGTTGATTTTCATTCACTGTTCAATGAAGATTTGGAAGGCTGTAGTCTCGATGTAAGTTCAATTTTTCTATTGGTAATTGTAGATGTTATTATGTTGCTCAAGCTATTGGAGATGGCAAGCTTCATAATGTCTTGAATCTGCCAAGAAAATGAAAAAATACTCCATCGGAAACCAATAAAGGTAGAAAGATGAAACAATCATGTTTTTTGGTCAAATTTACACTATGTTTCGTTATGCATTATGTGTATTGCTCAGATCAAAATAAGACCTTCTGAGTAGGAATATTGTAAACATTCATCACTCCGTTATAAAAAATAGTGAGTTGAGATGTGGATGGTTTCTTGGGAGCTTCAGCTAGAACATAATGGCTGAAAATGGTGCCAAAAATATATAATTAGACTTCTGAACATTTAAATCGCTTTCAATTGAAAGAATTCCCTTCAAATTAATTCAAATGGAAAATATCTAGACGAGAAAATACCTGGAATCCAGATTATTCATGCTGATTTGCGAAGGCAAGGATATATTCGATTTTGTAACTCTTAGTTTTGAACCGAAACCGGTGCTTAATGGAAACAATTCCATAATTTCAACCTTCTTGTCCTCTGACTGCTTGTTGGATGAAGAAAATTTAGCATCTTTTGCGGTTTTATCCGCGACATATCTTGCATCACTGTTCCATTCATGAAAAATACATACAATATCAGTGAAAGAATTCCTTAAAAACAGAAATGGAAGACAAATTTATTTAGACTGAGGTCATATTGCACTGATCAATCTGAAAACATAGCGGCAAGAAAGATTGAGGGTGTTTGCAAATGAAAGCATACATCTTGTCTTGGCTTGCTGTCTTTCAGGGCCAAATTCCGAAATATTATTGCCATCCACAACCGTTCCATTTTTTCAGAGGCGTTCTTGTTGAAATTTATGAGTATTCCAAACAACACAGAGGAATAAAAATAATTCCTCCTCTCAACAGAGAGATTAAAAAAAAAATTTGGACAGAGATGAGAAGTAACACTCTATTTCATTACAAGGGAACTTTATTACAATATATAAAAAAAACTTCAGAACTACTTGTTCTGGTTTACAACAAAAATCTTCAAGCTGCTTTCCACACACAACATTATAAGATTTTGCTTCTTCGTCTCCAAAAAAAAACGCACACACAGTGCTCTTTTTTGTTTCTGCCTTTTGGCTTTCACAATGCATAAAAAAAAATTACACGGTCACTGCAATTTCTATTTCTACCTGCGGGCATTTCAAAATTACAACACACACTAACTTATCATACATAATCTCATATATCTACTCTGTACTTACCCATCACACAGAAAAAGAAATCTGTAACAACTAAATCTAATCTAATAACTGCAAAATTCATTTCTCAATGGACGTGGAACTACATTTTTCCTTGGGTCATTAGACAAACCCGTTTCTTCATTAAAGTCAACACACAGGCTATATACCAAATACACAACAAAGCTATGTAAGAACATGTTCAAAAACAGAACTCACATTTTATCAAATCTGGCTATCCTCTTCGCGTCCATCGCAATTTCGTAGATCGGTGGTTTTATCATTAACTGTGCGGAATGCGGTAAACTTAAATCTGTGCGACTGCGATGTTGACGTGGAGCTTATCGCCTCACAATCCATATAACTTAGCCTGCTGGTGGTTCGAGTAATAGGCTTAAGATTTTTCACATGCAATATGCGATAGCGATATCGCATCGCAAACTAAATAACTTAGTTTTGCGACTGCAGTGGAAAACTTTAGAAAGTTGGAATGTGTGACTGCTTGTTGTGGTTGCATGATAAATGGTGGTTGGTGCTGTGATTTAAATGGAGGGATGGCGGCACGGTTCTAACTGCAGAAAGTCATGGCTACAGTCTAAAAAAAATAAAAATTGCAAGGATTTAAAAATTCATGGTGGCGTGCAAGCAAATGAGAAATAAGGTTGTTATTGTTGCAGGTCTTTCTCCCATCAAGAATTTAATTCTTTGTCCTTCTGCTCAGATGCACTGTTTGCTGTTGAATTTAAAATTCAGCACTCCCCCTTAAATTCAACTGTTGGATTTTCTTGCATACCCAGGCATTTTCTCAAATAATTAAAACTTTTCTGCCCCAATGGTTTTCTCAAAATGTCAGCAAACTTCTCCTCTGTTCTGTAATGTTGCAAAAAAAATTCACCATTGTTCACTAGCTCTCTGATGTAGTGATACTTGGCATCAATGTGTTTCGTTCTCTTGTGAAACACTGAATTATTTGACAATGCTATTGCTGAGTTATTATCACAATAAATTGTTGTGCCTTTTACCTGTTCATGACACAAACTCCTCAACATTCTCCTCATCCAAACTGCTTGACATGTTGCTGTTGTAGCTGCCACATACTCTGCATATGTTGTAGATAAAGCCACAGTTGGCTGTTTCTTAGAAGCCCATGAAATGGCTCCTGAACCCATATGAAAAACATATCCAGAGGTGCTTTTCCTGTCATCTATACTTTCAGCCCAATTACTGTCAGTATATCCAATCAATGCAAAATTTTCTAAAGTGGTATATAAAATTCCATACCTCTTTGTTCCTTTCACATACCTCATAATTATTTTTGCTGCTTGCCAATGTGCTTCCTTTGGCCTTTCCATAAATCTAGAAATTAAACTCATAGCGTGCATAATATCTGATCTAGTTGCAGTCAAATACATGAGGCTGCCAACTATGCTCTTGTACAAACTTGGATCAAAATCCTTGCTACTATCTTCCTTGCTCAATTTCAATCCCATCACTGTAGGAGTAATTGCTGCCTTGCAATCCTACATATTAAATCTTTCCAAAAATTCATTTACATATTTAGCTTGAGAGATAAAAAATTTATTTTCATTTTTCTCTACTTCTATTCCTAAGAAGTATTTCAGCAATCCCATATCAGTCATTTCAAATTCATCCTTGATGACTGATTTAAAATTCTGAATGAGGTAAGCATCATTACCTGTAAAGATCACATCATCAACATATAAAACAAGAATTAGCATCTTACCATCCTTCTCCTTGATGTATAATGTGGGTTCTCCTTCACATTTTTCAAACCCATTTTCTAGTAGATAGGCATCTATCCTACTGTACCATGCTCTTGGTGCTTGTTTCAGTCCATAAAGAGCTTTCTTCAATCTGCATACTTTGTGCTCTTGGCCTTATTTCTCATAGCCCAGAGGTTTTTCAACATAAACCTCTTCCATAAATACTCCATTTAGGAATACTGATTTCACACCCATTTGGTAAACTTTCCACTTGTTTTGTGCTGCTATGGACAACACTGCTCTCACTGTTTCCATTCTTACAACCGGTGAAAATGTTTCTTCGAAATCTCTTCCATGTCGTTGCTTGTAGCCTTTGACAACAAGTTTGGCCTTGTGCCTTTCAATATTTACCTTCAGCATTGATTTTGTTTTTATAAACCCATTTCACTCCAATAACTTCTTTGCCTTTTGGGAAATCAACCAATTCCCATGTTTTATTTTTCTCTATTGCATTCATTTCTTCATCCATAGCATCTATCCATTTCTTATCTTTCATAGCTTCTTCAAAATGAATAGGATCATCTACATGAAAATACAACACAAATAAAGAGTTCATACCTTCATTTGATGCCTCTTGCTCATAAATATCATTTAAATTTCTAAATCTGGTTCCTCTTTCAATTGGTGTACTTGTGCTTGTAGAAGCACTCAAATCTGCTCCTTGTGATGTGCTTGGAGAAGCACTATCATTAATTCTCAAGGGTGTCCTCATACCTGCTTGTGGTGTCCCTTGCTGTCCTTGTGTTGGTGGAGGTAGTGCTATTAATGAAGGATGTATTTCAGCCATATCTTCCTCATGATCATCATGAGACAAACAACTTTTCACATTGACTGTTTTCTCAATGCTTCCATTCCAATTTCTTTCTCAATGAACTAAACATCATTTCTTATAACAAACTTCTTGGTGGATGGGTTATACAACATGTATGCCTTGTATTCTTCACTCTATCCAATAAAAATGCACTTCTCCCCCTTACTATCCAACTTCTTCCTTAGCTGATCTGGAATATGTGCATAAACCACACAACCAAAAACTCTCATGTGGGTGACACCGTGTTTTATTCCAGTCCATGCTTCTTCCGAAACTATGTTCATTACAACTTTGGTTGGGCATCTATTCAAGATGTATGATGCACAATGTATAACTTTAGCCCAATATTCATTTGGAAAATGTTTTGTCTTCAGCATACTTCTTACCATATCCATGATGGTCCTATTTTTCCTTTTAGCAACTCCATTTTTCTGTGGTGTGTACCTTGCTGTAAATTGCTTGTATATGCCATTTTCTCTGCAAAAACGTAGAAATTATTTTGAGATATACTGTTAGGTGCAGGAATTACACTTAAGTAAAAATCCTCAACACTTAAATTGTCAACTCAGGGGATTCGTAAACTTAGAGACGAAGCACAAGAAATGCCAGAGATGGTATGAATATTTCTAATATCAACTCCTACTTTTGAAAAGAAGAATTGCAGAATCAAAATTGAGAGAAGAAAAAGGGAACTCAAACCATCAAAACAATCTAAGGCTAGAACAAGAAGAAATGTACTTGAAAAAGAGATTCAGAAATAAAGAGGAGCAATCATTCTAGCTAAATATTGATTAGCTACTGAGAATGTGTTTCCTTCAACAAAGACACCTTAGCAGTTTTCAACAAATGGGCCCCTTCAATCTTGCACATGTAAAGTTATCCTTCTTGCAAAAATCGATCTTGCACTAGTGTAGTCTTCTTG
This sequence comes from Pinus albicaulis, assembly GCA_034641835.2. Classification (NCBI taxonomy): domain Eukaryota; kingdom Viridiplantae; phylum Streptophyta; class Pinopsida; order Pinales; family Pinaceae; genus Pinus; species Pinus albicaulis. Next base: position 902,860,102 of record CM076572.1, on the reverse strand, counting down.
CACTAGTGCAGGAACAATGATTTATGCAGAAAGTGTAAAATAATGCCTTTACTAAAAAATGCTTTTCTTCGTGCAAGGGCTTTGAACTTTCTCAAGTCTACAGCACTCAGATCCAATGCCAAGAAATTGGTTCTTGTACTCGATCAGAGCTTCTTGCACTTTAACTTTTGATTCTTGAAATCAATGATTCATTACTGCAATGTGATAAAACCAAATCATATATCAGTGAAGATGAATATCTGTAGAAAGTAAGAAAACAATCTTTTTAATTAAGATATGATTGAAAGCAAGAAAGTTGTTAGAAGTAAGCTAGAAAGGCTTGCTGCATCATATTATCTAGCGCTGGTGCAAGAACAATTCTCCTACTTGCACCAGGGAGAAACCAAACCAACGTACAAAAAATAAATAGCACACCAACGTGCACTGGGGCAGGTAACTCCTCCTGCTCGAACGAGGCAAGGAAAAGAAATCAACCGTGCAGAAAGTAACTTAACTACTTCACACAACAGATCTGCTTCCACTCAAACATAAATTAAAATGTAGTAAACTAAATCACACTTGACAGTTTAAAACATAAATTACAAGAACAACGAGGGAGAACGTGCTGGGTTCACTAGGCCCTTATCCAATTAGCGTGTTTCCCTTTCAAATGAAAACGCTACTCAGTATTAACTCATCAACTATTTAAGCCAAACGAAAAACTGTACAAAACATGAGGCGGAGCTCTTATTATTAGATCTTTAAAGTAATTACATGCACGATTACATATCCAGCCCAGATTCGGGCGATAACACAAGACAGAACTGTTACCGCCTCGGTGGTTCTATTCTCTGATCTATTCGATTCTATAAAAAAAAACATTCAACTTCTTGTCCTATTTACATCTCTGCTTATATAGATCCTTTTGGCCGCAGGCCAAAATGATCGTTTACCATTACATAGCCAATTACAGAAATCGTTATAACAAATTACATAACCGATTGCAGAATTAGCTTTCTGCCTTCAAAATTAAATCGCTTTTAACAAAATCGGTCGCGGTTATCTCCAAATGTTCGTCTCTCTTAAGTCTGATCTCAGCTAGTCTCGATTTAAATGTTTTCATAGCTAGGACTCGGCTGCCTTCGGATATATCCTCATTGATTGTATAAAAAATAGGCAGCAACCCAAGTAATCCAAATTCGCTGCCAAGATTCACGACGCTGGTGCTGGTGCGGGATCTGTTCTACACTAAAAATCAACGATCAAGATAAGTGATCATCTATTAAATAGCATAGGAGGTAACGATAAGTTACGAAAGTAATTCTAAGTAAGAAATCACGTAATAGATAGTTAATAAATGCTAAGATGAGTTAAAAATGTAAAATATGAAGTTTATGCAAAATGTGTCATCGTTCTCGCACTAGTGCAGGATGAGGGCGCATAAGATAGGTAAAACAGGGTAAATGATTACTATTTGGGAGGGGAAGATTGGTAAAAAAGAATGCAATTTAGGAGACTAACATATACTCTCCTCCTCTATCAGTCCTTAAGACCTTGATATGCTGCCCAATTTGTTTCTCTACAAGAGCTTTAAAGTGACAGAATTTCTCAAACACTTCACTTTTAAATTTCAAAAAATAAACCCAAGTTTTCCTTGTGTAATTATCAATAAAAGTCAGCATATAGTGGCTACTTTCTAGTGATGGTGTTTGCATTGGTCCACAAAAATCTAAATGGACACTTTCTAAGGGTGCCTTTGCCCTTATGCTCTTTCATGATGGAAAGTTTTCTCTGTGTTTTTTGTCCAAGATGCAGCCTTCACATAGGCTGTCCGGTTTCTTAATCAATGATAATCCCTTTACCATTCCTTTCCTATGCAACAAATTCAGACCTCCAAAGTTGAGATGTCCAAATCTCAAGTGCCATAACCAGTTTTCATCTTTTTCTTCTCTTTGGAATGTCTCTTGTGTCACTGCCGCCATTTCATTTCCTTTCTTCAAATCTGCTCTCATCTTGAGAGAGAACATTATGTTCCTTGTCATCTTCACTTGTGCAATGCATTTCTTGCTTGATGGTTTATCCATGATGGTGCATACATCATCTTCAAAGAAAACATTGTACCCCTTTTGAATGAGCTGTCCAATGCTCAAGAGGTTGTGTTACACTAAAAATTGTCATCCTGAAATTCTGCTATGAGTATGAGCTCATTATTACTCATACTTCCTCCTTTTGCAAGTCTATCATATCAGTTCCTCATGTCAAGCTTTGAAAATCAGAGAAAAGTTCCTAAAAATCCCCTAAACTTTGGTATCGCACTTTCTCTATTCATTGCCTACGGTCCCGCACCTAAAGTTCAGCTCGCCTGCGAAACCATACCGCACGTTCTCATATTATAGTAGTTAAGATTATTTAATAGAATCCATATCATTTGGAATTCGGAGTTTGATTGTTAGGTTGGATTCTGAACTTGTTGTATTATAGCTTAACAAGGTCTATACCATTAGGAATCCAGTGTTATTACGGTTATTTTTAAGAGTTCGTCTCTTGGAACGTGAATTTGATTATATCGAATATCAACATATTCCAAGACATTTAAATACATTAGCAGATGCAGTTGCTTCTAGTATGATAAATCAACATTTGCAATAATCAAAACAGTAAATCAAACAACATCCATAACATGCACACAGATAGCCGGTAAATAGTGATATATCATAATATAGGAGTGTTTTCAAAAATATACATCGTCTTCGATCATAGGTTGAAAAACACCTTATGATCGGTAAAATGATAACACAAAAAGTCAAAATATGAGTCTACAACACGATCATCCCATCACTGATGGTGATCACAATAAGAGACCACTGCTCGGGCCACCCTACATAGGAACCTCCTAAAAGGTCCTGGAACACCAATCACGTATCTCTGCAACCTGAGTGGAATATCATCTATGCTCGTCTCTGGAATATCTAGAGTCAAACGCTCTAGATGATTCTCTAAATCAGTCAAAATCTCCGCTGATTGGCCTGCTGGAGCTGGTGCGGCCACAACTGGTTGTCTTCTCTCATAAGGTTGGAGATGGGCTGGTTGCTATGGACCCACATCTGTATTCAAAAAACTTTTGGTTATTAGTTTTCAAAGATGATAAAAAATAAAAAAAATTAGAATTTAGCAAACATTGAAAAATGATTGTACCTGAGTCATCCCATTGTTCCCCTGCTGGGAGAACCATCTCTCAGTCGCCGCGGAAATCTATCCCGGCGTATGGAAAGTCCTCTATCACAAAAAGTTGGTGATCCAGCCAACGAAAATATAAAGAAGGAAATCGAACAATCTCAGTACCCTCGATAGCGTGACGAGCCATTAATGCGGACCAACGAACCATCCTAGGTTCTCGAAGTCGACCGGCATCAACAGCAATACTCTGTGGAGCTAACATGGGGATCCTCTCTAGAGCAAAAGAGACTACGATGGATCCATATCCAAAGTTATTTAATTTTCCATTTTTTTCTCTGGTTAGTTGGCCTTTTACATTAGCCAACACAGCTTCACACCAGTTAAAGATGGTGCCGCGAAAACAGTCCAAAGCTATACGCATTTGGGAACCGGTAGCTACATGCAGCGCAGCACTCCCACACAGTTTGGTAACAGTAAAAGAAATAACTTTCAATTCAGGACGGATGATGTGTTTTATATCAATCCGTTTGTCCCTAGGGTTTTCCTGGTCATTGCAGAATTCTAGTTGAAGACTAGCGACAGACTGGCCACCTGGCCTAGTCCCAAACAAAGAAACTTGTTCGCCCCTCTTGGACAAACCAGTCAGAAAATATATATCCTCCAGCTCAATTTCGAGCCGGTGGCCGCCAATAAAGAAGCACTGGTCCTGCACATTCCATATGTTCACCAACCATGTCAGGAGTTCTACTTGTGCCCTCATGCCTGAGATGGCCCAAAATTTGTACAAACCGCATGCTCTTAATGCTTGCTGTGTAGGCAAATGGAGTATTGCAGCTTCATCCACGTCCTCGTGCTCACGTTCTCTCCAAATCAACATCTTGTCAATCCTACAATGCATAAAAAGGCAAGTTAGAACAATCTTATTTGAAATTTTTTGGGAAACAAATGAGAAATAAGTGTTTTAAATTCAACCGCGCGGGTACCGCACCTACGCTTTGTAAACAATGCGTAGATACACACGCGTACTGTGTGCCGGGTGCGGAACCCACGACTTTTTCCTTATAGAAGAAAAGTCGAGGTTCGCAGGTAACGTGTGTCTCTCCTGCGGACCTCGCGGGCAAACTTTTAAACCATTTTTTGCCCTAAAAAATACAAACTAAAGCCTAAAAATGAATTTGAAACGAATGAAAAACAAGATTAAGAGGTCGTGGATTACTTGGGACTGACAGTTTTCGATTCCAACGGATGGATTTTCCAGAATCTTCACAGGAACTTTCTTACCCAAAAGCTTTTTACTTTTCACTCTGAACTTGAACGGTAAAAATGAAATTGAAAAAGTCCTTTTTATAAGTTTTTTCGAATAGATGAATTTTAAATTTGTTTATTTTTCACTTTAAAAAGGGTATTTTTGAAAAGCATTTTTACTTATCTTAAACAAGTATGTGTAATGTTTCAAGTTTTTGTGCAGAAATTGGATTTTTCAGGAGAACTGATCATTTTTCAACAAAGAGCATGCTTTTATCACTTTTTCGGACTCTTTCAAAAAATTTACGAAAAAGCGAAACCCTGGAGTCTTCTTTTAAGCCCAATTCAGACTCTCTAAACATGAAAATATCGCCAAGTACTTGATTATTCGAACTCGTTAAAGTAAATGAATGATCATCCTTTCAGTATAAGTTTACCCCTTTTACGGACTGAAATGGACTATTTACGAAAAAGGTAGACGTTGACTAAATATGGTCAATAGAGTTCTCTCCCGCATTATTTTATCCTTTTTCGAGCTCGAGAGACTAAATTTACGAAAAAGTACACCCACGGAGTTTTCTTAAGTTTTTCTTCTGACTCCCTAAAACTGAAAAACACCGAGTTTCTCCTATACTGGACTCGTTAAAACTTAACAGTAAAGGACCTGTTTAATTTTCAACAGGAACAAACCACTCCTTCTTAGGGTTCGATTTTTAAACTAAGTTGGACTCATCCGAAGGGTGAGCTTATAACCAAGCAAATGTTATCCTCCTCAAGCTTGTCAAAAATAAAGAGGTACTTGCCAGAAATGGTGGGGGAAAAGAGAGAAAAATGAGCATGTTTGTTGTATTTTAAAATTGTCCGAAAACTCAGTCAACCACTCTTGAACACGACACTTATATTCACCTGGGTTGGGAAATCCTTTGCTTAACAGTTAATCAAACCACATTGAAAATTTTCAGCCGGTTTCTGGGTATTAGCTTTGAGTCAATTGTCACCAAGCCATCTGCAGTGTCGTTATGTGTCCAAGAGAACAGTTCAAATAAAACCATTCATCTGCAAAATATCTGTCATCTATCATTGACCATCCCTGAGTCAGTCTTTGCCAACATATTTTCAAAACTTGATCTATGATTTCGTGTTGTGGGCTTGCCTACGACAGATCACTTTCTATCGACATCAGCACATTATCTAGGAAGTTGATCCAGAAATTTTCAGTACCTTGAAATCTGCATGCCTCAATGGCAGGTTTCTCGCCTTCGACGACAGGTTGCATCATTGACCTTCGATCGAATGATTCCGTGACATGTTCGACTTCAGCTCATTCATTCACATTTCATGGATTGTATTGGGTACTTTGAGAGCCATTGACATTACTGGTGGTTACTCTCACACTTGTTAACAGTTTACATCATTGACTGGTAATCAAGTGGTTTCTACCATGTTCGACTTCGACACATTTATTCACATGGATAGAATCGTACTAGTTCGAGATGCGGAAATCAAGACCCTGGATCTAGTTTCTACCATCTAGGCTGCGAGGAATTTTGTTATCATTCATACAGTAGACTATTTATAAACAGATGGCTGCGTCCATACTGTGTCTACACATGTCTATACTGTGATGTATTCAAAATCATTCCTGTATCAGAACAATTTAAGTTAGTTCTAGTTAGTTTTGATCTGAGTATGGGAATGCCTACCTCAGCGATGATATGATTACATATATATATTTTTCATTGAATGTTTTTACAGGTTCCGACTGGGGTGTCCACAGGATGATCCTTGAAATGATAAAGTACTACACTCTTCATATATGACAGACTTCAGTTTCATCTATTCTAGACTTTGCACTTTAGGGGGCAATCTGTTACACTAAAAATTGTCATCCTGACATTCTGCTATGGGTATGAGCTCATTATAACTCATACTTCCTCCTTTTTCAAGTCTAACATATCAGTTCTTCATATCAAGCCTTGAAAATCAGAGAAAAGTTCCTAAAAATCTCCTAAACTTTGGTATCGCACTTTCTCTATACATTGCCTGCGAGCCCGCACCTAATGTTAAACTATCCTACGGACCAACACCACACCTTCTATGTGTTATAGGTGCGGACTCCTGTAAAACTAAAAAAGGCAAGAAAGTAAAGTTAAAAAGTTGATTTGAGATTAATTCTAGAAGATTCTAGACGAGAATTTTCGGGAATAAGTACGCTTTGATAAGGTACATGTATCCCTTACCTTATGGAGCTAACCCCTTGATGTGAGGAGCTTATCCCTTTGAAGGAGGATTCTATCCCTTCATATTTGGAACAGAAAAACCTCCTCTTTTCCATTATAAAAAGAGGCATTGGGTAGCCTCAAAGGGAGTTGAAGCTTTAGAATATTTGAAGACAAGTACTGTTGAGATTCAGACTCAGTTAAACAAGACTTTTGTGAGGAGAGATCACATACCTCTATTTGTCTTGATTGAAAGAGTGTAGAGCTTGTCAAAGTAGAGGAGACTCCTGCTTCGGACCCCGGGAAGGCCTGTGCAACATCAAGGCTCAGGTTGTAAGGTTTTCCTTTCTTTGAAATTAATACAAATATACTCATTTTTCTCAATAAGCTGTTTGTTAATGGTTTATTTCATAGATTCCTTGATCACTATGATAAGCATGGTTTATGATAATGTATATACAGGTGCTATGTAATACTTTTCTTGTTTGTGACTGCAGGTTTACAAACGAAACTCCCTCAAGCGCGCGAAGGACAACAACAACTTCAAACAAGCATTGGACATAAGGTGGGTCTTTTAACACCTATATAGAGCTTTTCATATATCATATATGCTTAGAGAAATATTAGTCTATTTGGTTGTTTGTTGCTAGATACTTTTAGTACTAGGGAGATCGGTTTTGTCCGCAATAACGATTGCTCTGCAGCCTGTGGTGCACTTCATATCAGGCACATAGTATACATATGATATGGATCTTCCTTCTCCCTTCTTTGTCAAAACACTTACTCTTCCTTTTCCCATGATAGAGACCTTATTGTTTGTCCCCAATGTCACTTGAGGCTTTACATTTTCATCTAATATGGAAAACATGACAATGTTTCTAGTCATATGGTTACTACATCCTGAATCTAGAAACCATATATCTTCATTCTTTTCCTCAGCCATATTCCATGCTAAAAACAACTTATCTTGATTGATATTTTCTTTTGTAAAATTAGCACTGGGTCTATTATCCATGTCGCTCTCTTTCTTCCTACATTCATTGGCATAATGACCATACTTCTTACAGTAATGACATTAGACTTGAGATTTATCATACCTTTGTCCATGTGCTTGATTTTGTCCACCTTACTAGCTGCTGCCTTAGCCTTGGTTCTGATTTTGATTGCTACCCCTTCCATGAGTATTTACAGCGCTATTTCTTCCTCCTCTATTTTGGCTTCTGCCTTTTCCTTTTCCTCTGTAGTTTCATCTGCCTTAACCTCTTCCTCTTCCAAAGGGTATTTGGGTCCTCCAAATATGAGTTTTTTGTTCTTCCTAATCTTTGTTCATGAGTCAGCAGTGATGCATGAAGCTCATCAACTGTAAACTTTGTGAAATCCTTTGTCTCTTCAATGGTTGTGACTATAATATCAAACCTTGAGGGTAAGCTCCTCAATACTTTCTCCACTATCCTTCTTTCTTCAAGTGTCTTTCCATGATACCTTATCTAGGTAACCAACCCAATCACATGTGTGAAGAATGAGTCTATGTTATCAGACTCTTTCATACAGAGAGTTTCAAAGTCTCTCCTCAGCAATTGTAGTTTTGTTGTCTTCACCTTCTCCATACCTTGATAGACAATCTGGAGGGTATCCCATGCATCCTTGGACCTCTTAGCTACTGCTATCCTTAGAAACACACTCATGCACTTCTTGATAGAGATATAAGAGGGCTTTTGAGTCCTTCCTATTGCTCTTCAACAAATCATTCTCTGCCTGCGTTAAGGGATTAAAGGCATTTTCATCTACTGGTTTTTCAAAACCATCTTCAACAAAATCCTATAAATCCTGAGAGGCAAACAGGGCTCTGATGGTGATTTCCCAATAGTCATAGTTCTTCCCATTAAACTGTGGGAGTTGAATATTTCCAATACTCATGCTTGTGCTGGCTCCTGCCATGGATAGCACACTGAACTATGCTCTAAACTTGACTGTGTTTTTAAACAAACCGTCTCTTTTCTTGAGAGACAAACTCTGTCTTCAAAAAGACTTCTCTGGGTCACTGCACTTTTTAAACACAAAACAAAAACTATGTTTTGTAAATACCTAAACTTTTTATGAGCCTTCACACTGCTGGTCAAAAGCTGCAACAAGCTCCTTCCTTTAGCTTCCTTGACAACTTCAAAGAGCCTGGACTAGCTCCGATACCATGTTGAAATTTCTGAGTATTCCAAGCAACATAGAGGAATACAAATAATTCCTCCTCTCAACACAGAGATTAAAAAAAAAAAATTGGACAGAGATGAGAAGTAACTCTATTTCATTAAAAGGGAACTCTATTACAATATATAAAAAAAACTTCAGAACTGTTTGTTATGGTTTACAACAAAAATCTTGAAGCTACTTTCCACACATAGCGTTACAAGATTTTGCTTCTCTGTCTAAAAAAAAACACACACACACAGTGCTTTTTTTTGTTTCTGCCTTCTAGCTTTCACAATGCATAAAAAAAAATTACACGGTCACTGCAATTTCTATTTCTGCCTGCGGGCATTCAAAAAATACAACGTGCACTAATTTTTCATACAAAGTCTCATATATCTACTCTGCACTTACCCAACACATACAAAAAGAAATCGGTAACAACTAAATCTAATCTAATAACTACAAAATTCATTTCTGAATGGACGTGGAACTACATTTGTCCTTGGGCCATCAGACAGACCCATTTCTTCATTAAAGTCAACACACAGGCCGTATACAAAATACACAGCAAAGCTATGCAAGAACGTGTTAAAAAACAGAACTCACATTTTATCAAATCTGGATGTCCTCTTCGCGTCTAGCTCAATTTCGCAAATCGGTGGTTTTATCATTTAACTGTGTGGAATGCGGTAAAATTAAATCTATGCGACTGCGATGTTGACGTAGAGCTTATCGCATCGCAATCCATATAACTTAGCCTGTGGGCGGTCCAGGTAATAGGCTTAAGATTTTGCACATGCGATATGTGATAGCAATATTGCATCGCAAACTAAATAACTTAGCTTTGCGGCTGCGGTGGAAAACTTTAGAAAGTTGCAATGTGCGACTGCTTGTTGTGGTTGCGTGATAAATGGTAGTTGGTGCTGCGGTTTAAATGGAGGGATGACAGCACGATTCTAACTGTAGAAATTCATGGCTACGGTCTAAAAAAAATTATTTGCAGGGATTTAAAAATTCATGGTGGCGTGCAAGCAAACAAGAAATAAAGTCACTGCTGTTGTAAGTCTTTCTCCCGTCAAGAATTTAATTCTTTGTCCTTCTACTCAGACACATTGTTTGTTGTTGAATTTTAAATTCAACAGTTCTAAACGCGTAGATACTAGAAAACCACAGATCCATTTGGCGACATAGCTTACAAAATCAATTGTTCTAACAAATCACCAAATTTCCATTGCAATCTACTTTTTTCCAAATCTATACCCCTTGAGGAGATCTATCAAAAAGCCGAATAAATTAAGGGCCATGATAAAGCTTGATAAACACGCACGTGGAAGTACTATTGCTTTAAAGAACGGAAATGGATCGCTCCGGCTTCCCTTTAGCCTGATCATCTGAACCACGTGCTCCGTTTTCTGTCGGAACAAGAGAAAGACTTTGCAACGTAACGGGGCCACTACGTGACTCGCATTATGCATATTCCATAAATTTTCCACGGATTTGATGTCATAAATCCATTTCCAGCGCGGGCAAAACATGTATTGAATTTTGCTTTGCTTATTCGTAGATAAGATTATTAAAAATTGATATTAAAATATTATTAAAATCGTTTGAAAATATTTTTATCGGATTTTTTAATATTGTAATTTAGTTTCAAAATATTAATTTATATTGTTTTGTTCATATTACGTATTATAAACAATATGTATTATAATAATGTTTTAAATGTTGTATGGTTTGTGGTTTATCTTTTTGGATTCATATGTAGATTGATATAGCATTTAATGCACTATTGAGAGGTCCATATTGTCTACCATTATATATAGCTGGATTTTGTCCTTCTCCTATAGTGTGTATATTTAATTTAGGTGAAGTTTAGCTGTTTTACTTTTTTTCACTTTTTATTAAATTACTCAATACAATACAATTTCAAGTAAGTTTATAATTTTTTTTCATTTAAAAATTATAATTTTTTATTTTATATATATATATATATATATATATTTAATTCTCATTTATATATATTATATATTTTTTATTATTTAAATTATATTTATAATTAAATAAATAAATTCAATATCCTAAAATATATTTTAAATGCTAGAATTACACAATTTTCATTTTTTTTATATTTAAATTATTTTTTTAATTCATAAATTAATTTTAGTACAAAATCTAACCAATTTCAACACATCTTAAAAAAAAAACCAAGTTTAACACAACTTTCACATTCTTTAATGTGCATGCATCATTATCATCGGACACTATATACATGTCACCATCTGGATTAAGAAAAAAAAGGGTTGAGTGTCTCATCACTATGTCTTGCTCTCATGATGTATGAAGAAACGCAAAGAAAAACGGGTCTTCTCCATATATATTTTTTATTAGGTCTAAATATTTTTTATTAGGTTTGTTTGGTTTGATATCCATGTGAGATTACTGCTCTCATAAGAGCTGTATGAAGAAACGCAAACAAAAACGGGTCTTTTCCCATACATATATACATATATATATATTTATTTCGTTTATATGTTTTTAATTAGGTTTGTATCCATGACATCATTGTTGACAATGTTATTTATATATATGAATGACAATGGAAGGGAATGAATGAATTTTATTTCATTAAAATATATAATATTAAAATTTAAATTTAAAAAAGAAAAGGAAAAAAATAAAAGAAAAAAAAATGTAAAATATTTTTATTAAAACATTTTTAATTTAAAAATAAAAAAATCATAACAAATTAAAAAAAAATTACACATAATATAACAAAACCCTTTTCCAATATATGATACAAATCCTAAATCTATTTTAAATGAGCTAGATAAAAATATTATATTTTACTTAATAGATTTAATAAAAAAGAAATAACACCCATATAATAACCCTAATTCAATATTTTTTTCAACAATTATAATCTCCTTCATCTTCCAAAAAACAAATTGTGCAAGTGGAGATAAAGATAAAAATAAAAATCAAACAACCCTTTGAATGATAAGAAGAGTGGTTGGATCTTATGTCACTTTGTAATAAGTTTCTTATGCACATGAATGAAGGTGTTATAGTGAAGGAGGCTTTATTATGGTCTTAATGCTTTTCATAGAGTTTTCCATCAATAATACATCTTAATTCTATAATTTTCTTTGAATAAGTTAGTAGTGAGCTAGAATAATAGTAGTAGTAAATCTACACAAATTTGTTAAGTAAATCTCTATTTTGATATATGAAATTTACACATTATTTCCAAGATGGAATAGCTCCAAAACTAGATATAACAACTTAATCCACTAACTTACTTCCTTAATTTGATACTTCTAACTTTTTTTAAGTAATACTTAAAAAAATATAAATTATATTTATCTGTTTAGAATAGTTATAACTTTGACAATTCATCAAATCTATTAGCAAAATTAAACTATAATAATTATTTAAAGTATTCAAAGTCATATTGAATATTCGAATAAATGTTTAAATGTGTTGAGAATAACAAAATTGTGTTATTTTTTAATAAATTTAAATAATTTAATTAAATATTAAATTTTTATTCATATTATTGTAAAAAAATATGGAAAAATACAATGAAGCCTGAATGGGTTTAACATCCAAACTCTTGAAGATAACATTGGAAGCATGAGAACCGAAATAAGATAGTAGATACTCTGGTGAGGATGATAAGAATGTGGTGATAATCTCCTATCGAAAATACTTAAAAGGGAGAAACGTGATGTTTGGCAATGGGATTAAAAAGGTAGACCGATCTCCATAGCATTATAAATCAAGTTGGAAGTCTTTAGTCTACTCAAGACGATGGTCAAAACTAAATCATTATCCTTTGCGACTCGATTTGGATGATCGTATGCATTTTCCCAATTTAGGTAATCCATTTAAGTCATATTAAAGTAAACATCTTTAACTAATTCAATATAGTTTAATAATAAAAATAAATAATGGTGCACTTACATCCAACAAGGTATTCAATATTAAGTTTATGTGTGGCTATTTCGAATAGTTCGGAAGTCTTCCTTACTAAATGTGCTGTCTTTTTGGGACCTTTGAGGCGGTGCATTTATTTATTTATTTTTAATTTAATTTATTATTATTTTTTTGATCACTTTTTTATATTCATCTTTTTAAGATTTTAATGACATTAAGTGTACGTTTATAATTTTTATGTTGTTAGGCGTATTTATTTTAGAATATAATTTTAAAAAATTAATTTAAGTATAAACCATTATTAGATGGTTGGTAGAGATTTAAAATATTTTTAATAATATTTATAAATTAAAGATTGAGATTGTTATTTTAATTAAATTTATTAATTGAAAGATTTGTTTTATGAAATGAGTTATAGTTTTTAGACATGAGATATTGATAAGCCATTGTAATATAACAAAATCTATTTACACATTAAAAATATTCATGGTAAAATAGAAGTGTATCTAATACACTAGCACAATCACATTATAATAACATGCACACTTACATTAGTAAATATAGTTGATATAAATTGAAAATATATAATTATGATCTCTCTTAATTCATTAAATAATTAATTCATTCATTATTAATAATTAATAAATAATAATAATAATAACTAATTATAATTATTTATTAATATAAATATTGTTAATTAATAAATATTTATTAAAATAAATAATAATAATAATAATTAAATTATTATTATTATTAATATAAATTTTGTTTTTATAAATAATTTTTAATATAAATATTATATTTTTAAATAATTTATATTAATAATTTTTAATCAATTAAATGCAAATATTTATATAAAAGCCAAGGAATAATATTAAAATAACATTATATTCTGTCAATATGAAATTTTAGATTAATAAAATGAAGAGATTGATATTATAAACACGATGAAATAATAAACTCAAGAGATTTATACTAAAAACTCAAATTGTTATAAACATAAAAATATTTAATATTAAACCCAAGGGATTAATATTATAAACCCAAAGTATGCAAACTCTAAGATAAATATTATAAACCTAAAGAAATAATATTAAACCCAAGGGATAAATATTATAAATCCAAAATATATAAAACATTAAATTTAAACATTTTAATATTTAAATGTTTTTATAAATGAATATATATTATATTTAACTTTTTGAATTACTATAATAACATTTAATAACAAAATGTAATAATCATTATAGTTTACAGGGATAACAGGCAACATGCAACATGAACAAACAACGATGCGAAAAATTTAAAATTTAAACTTATGAAGTATGTTGGAATTTTAAAATTTAAACATTACTAAAGTTTATATAGAGTTGAATTCATTTAATTCATACCATATAGTTGCATAAATTAAATTATGAGAGTCTTCTTTTGAATACAGAGTGGAGATTAAAATCGTAACTATAGAGAGAAACAAATATAATCAAATAATTTTGGGCACTATGAAACAAAGTAAAATAGAGTGTTGCCGTAAAATACATACACACTTGAAAAATTCCATATAGAGTGTTAACCAAATCGAGACTAACCAAACTTTAGATTATAATTCAAAACATGAAATACATTCACATATGGAGGTTGCTGCTCCTTCAAAAGTAAAACAAGACTTCTTACTTGGATTTACATTCACCAGGGGTTGCGGAGTAACACCCAGTAAAACCTATAACTTGTGTTTTGGCAACCCACCAAAATTTGTTCCATGATTTTCTCCCCTTGTCTTTCCAGACTTACATCTCCCACATTACACAACACTCTCTCTATCCTAAAAAGTTACATGTAAAAACTAAACATATATATCTAAGACATTTAATTCATGACTGACATCATTTAATACAAAGGATGGGCGGACATCATTTTCTGAAAATTACAGAAATTGAGTGAACTAAACAAAACTTGGAGATTAATTATTTTCCCATGCACATTTAATAACCATGCATTAAATTATGTTTGGCTTTGATTATTTAACTCTGTTGCGGAATGGGTTATGTACTCTGCTTAGAACTTGTCCTTCTCTACAAATGCAATCCGCAACCTGCAAAGCATTAACTGAGGTATGGTTATTGTCAGAAAATTAAACGCGGTGGTTGTGATTAATTTTCCAACACTCCCCCTTAATCGCAACTGCCGCCATTGACCATTCCCATACACTCTCTGAGATAAAATTTTTTTTCACATGCCAATGGCTTTGTGAAAATTTCTGCATATTGGTCCTCTGACCTACAATGCTACAACACAATCTCACCATTTTTAACTAATTCTCTTATGAAATGATATTTAGCATCAATGTGCTTTGTCATCTTGTGAAAATAGAATTCTTTGATAGTGCAATTGCTAAATTGTTATCACAGAAAATTATCGTTGCTCCATCTTGTTCATGACATAAATCTCGCAACATCCTTTAAATAAAAACTATTTGACACATTGTTGTTATTACGGTGACATACTCAGCTTCTGCTATTGACAATGATACTATCGATTGCTTCTTGGAAGCCCATGAAATGGCTCTCAAACCCAAATGAAAAACATATCCTGACGTGATCTTTCTTTCATTAACACTTCGTGCCCAATCACTGTCACTGTAACCAACCAGCCTAAAATCATTAGTTGCGGAGTACAAAACGCCATACTCCTTTGTCCCATTTACATACTTCAAAATTATTTTGGCTACTTGGAAATGTGTCTCCTTGGGTGTCTCCATGAACCTTGACACCAAACTTACTACATACATTATATCTTGCCTAGTTGCGGTCAAATACATTAGGCCGCCCACCATACTTTTGTATAATTTTGGATTAACATTACTGCTGCAATCTTCCTTGCTCAACTTCAACCCCATGACAGTTGGAGTTGGTGATGGCTTGATGTTCTGCATATTAAACCTCCCTAAAATGTTCGTGACATACTTTGCTTGAGAGATAAAAATTCCATTTTCTATTTGATTTACTTCTATGCCCAAAAAATATCTTAGGAACCCCAAGTTAGTCATTTCTAACTCACTTTTCATGACTTCTTTGAAATCAGCGATGAGAAAATCATAACTGCCTGTAAAAATAAAATCATCTACATACAAAACAAAAATAAGAATCTTACCGTCACTTTGTTAGATGTAGAGAGTAGTTTCACCGTCACACGTGTCGAACCCATTGTTCATCAGGTAAGCATTTATCATGCTATACCATGCACACTGTGCTTGCTTCAACCCATAGAGCTTTCCGTAACCTACATGTTAGTCATCAGTATTTTTACCTGTTTTGGTGACTAGATTCCTTAGCTGAGTTTTCTAGAAGCTAATCTCAATCTGTTAATTTGTCATCTAGAAAACACCTCAAACAAATTTTTGTCTTCCTACCCCTCTCCTACAACCTATAATGAGAAAAACCCTTAAGTTTCCTTACCTATCTCAATTCAACAAAGCCTCCTTGTCTATAGATGTTACAAGTGTGTCTCTCTACCATCATATCCTTTGTTTTTCATGCAACTCATTGTCCAACATTTAACAAAGTGTCTACCCCTCTCTCACTGATCACTTTGTCATGTGATAAACCTACTCATGCCCAAGAAGCCATTCAAAATTCATGACAAAGTATGTAGGTCTAGGTGATGGTGTTTTAGGGAAAATTCCTTGGCGAGACAGTTTGAGCCAAAAACCTTGTCTTCAACTATCAGTTAGCCATCATGTCTTGTTACTTGCCAAAGTAAAACCCTTGTCTACCCCTAGGTCACACACCATCAAAGAGGTCACTTTGTTTTGTTTCTAGCAAAGCTCAGGAATGTTCAAATCAGGAAAAGAGGAGTTTTCCCTGTCTGAAGAAATATGATTAGATTGGGCACGATCCCCATGAAACATCAAAGAAGCCCTCCAAACTTAGAAAGAATCTGTTTTTACATCTCTGAAGGGATGTACTGATAGATGACACTAAACAAAGTACAAGAAAAAGGAGCGCCTCAAGAGAAAGTTTCATGCTGTGTCAGTTTACTATGGAAGTCAGAGAAAGGTGTAGATGGTGGCTAGCCCTATAAATCAGCCTTGTAAAATCAACAGTGATAAGTCTTTTGGCAAAGAGAGCTTCAAAGCAAGTTAGGAAACTAGGCTGAGAATATAAGAAGGATAGTTGCTTCTTATACCTTATCAATAATTAAAATTTGAAAGGCAGTCACAGACAATTTCAATACCCCTGAAAACACAGTCAAGGGAAGAGTTGTTTCAAAGATGTCTAGCAGTGAGCGCTCATCATTTACAAAGCACTTGATTTACTCCTGAATATTCACAATAATTTTATGCAATAGGGATATTCATTACTGACAGGTCCTCATGAAGCAAAGGGTATTATGATTCAAATGATTTCGTCAAGGATAAGTACCAAAGATTCACTGTTGCCCTCTATTTTGTATTGTTTAAACAAGCAAATAGGGGTCATGGTTTTGATATGAATGAAGTGTTATAGTTTTAAGGACCTCCACCAGTAAAAATTAGGGGGCCTCATGGTAGGTCTGAAAGGTCACAAAGACTGTGTGTAGGACGCCTCCTTCAAAAGATAAGCAAAGAGTAAAGGCACAGTCTTAGAGGGCCTAGATTCAAAAAAGGTAGCCTTTCTCAAAGGTTAACGCTGACAGATCAAAGACCTCCTTCAAAGAAAAAAGGGCACCCCTCACAGACCTAAAGAAGTCTCCCTTAATGACAATCACAGGATCTCTTTTGAGAGATAAATATAGTTTGTCTAAAGAGCCACAAACAGTTTGTTCATGGACATTGTTCATTTGGTTAACAGAGATCAAAAGGTGCCCATGCAGTTTTTCAAACAGATGACCTCCTCCAAAATGAGCAGAGGGTTAGTTTATTTGAAGATATTCAAGAGTGTCTAGTGGACAAGATCACAGTTTGCTCCTAATGGTCTACTCAAAGTAACAAAGAAAACTTATATGAAAAGACCTCCTTCACATCATAAACATAGGATTTACATATGGTGTTGAGATGTTGCAGTAATGATGTTTTTGCTAACCTTTTTAGATAATAAGGACAAGGTCAAAGATTTGAGGGAAAATTTCTTGATAGGCAAATCTTGGATGCATAAAGTTGAAACCTAAAAATATCAAAAATGCCCAGAAAATGTTTTAAAGAAGCCTGCTTCATAAATAAGCAGATGGCACTCAGTTGGTATAAAGTTTTTCTGTGAAGGCAAAGAACAGTTGAGTAAAGGCATCTATCAGTGATAAGAAGAGGACCTACACAGTGGCTTTGATAAACCTAGATAGTGCATCTTGCGTTACCTCCTCCTAAAGATAAACAGAGAACATCTCATCATGATCAAGTCACATTTTTGGTCTAAACGTTTCAAAGTGATATGGTGAGACAAAG
The DNA here is from genome assembly GCA_034641835.2 of Pinus albicaulis. NCBI lineage: Eukaryota > Viridiplantae > Streptophyta > Pinopsida > Pinales > Pinaceae > Pinus > Pinus albicaulis. The sequence continues at coordinate 902,841,949 of CM076572.1, read as the reverse complement.
GCATAGGTTACAAACAAAATGTCATATGAGCAGAGAGTCAGTTTATTTAAAGATATTCAAGAATTTCTAGTGGTCTATTCAAAGCAAGGAGGGCAGAAACACATTTTTATGCCTCCTCCCAGAGATGAGCAGAGGGAAAATCAACAAAGGATAAAGTTCGTTTGAAAAAAAGAGAGACACTGTGTTTTGAGAAAACCTTCAGTTTGATGACAAATGCAAAGGCAAAAGTGAAAGTGAGAAATCACCAAGGAGGGAAAAACGTTCAAAAAACGTTTTAAAAAGAGCTATAAAAGCTCTCAAAGGAGAAGGTCATTTTCTATTTGTGCAAAGGGACAAAAGAAAACGTTTTTCTAACCCTAGACAAGCAGTTGGCAAGAAGTTTGAAGACACAACGTGCCTGTAGGTTTGCGCGACGTGCCTGTAGCATCTTTACACAGCAGTTTACACACGGCGCGACGCGCCTGTATATTTTCACGACGCGCCTGTGGTTTTCACCCGCCCGACATTCAGAGGGCGCCCAAGGCCCGACTCGACAGCTCCACCGTGGCGTGCAGGTGCTACGCGCTTGTGCACAGGAGTGTATCACCGCTCAACACACCTTCATTTCACCTCAAAGCGTATTTTTGCCCCGTGAACTCATCTCAAAAAAGAAGCCATACATTTTTTAAGAGGTATTTTACTGTTTTCCTCGGCCAAGTTGTTGATCTTGAGAGGGTTAAGAATCAATTTTGTTAAGGAAAAAACACAGTCTTATGAAGGCAAAAAACACTGTTTGTTCTAAAAACCACCATGTTTACAAAGAGGAAACAAAACAATGATTGCGAAGGAAGGGCTATTGTCTGGTTGCAAAAGGCCTGTTGTTGAGTAGGAAGAGAAAACCCGATTTTTGAGAAAGGGATCATTATCAGTTGAAAGCCCTGTTTTTATTAAGAAGCCAGGCATAGTTTTTGAAAAGGGAGAACTCAGTGTTTTCAAAATAGAAAAGGCACAGTTCTTAGGGAGGAAAACTATTTTCATTAAAAAGAACTTGGTTGCTAGTTAAGAAAGAGATACAATGTTAAAGGATGAGTTTTATTTTTAGTTCATTTGAAATACCTGTTTTGATAAAAGAGTGAAAGAAAGCCTAAAACAAAGCTATGCCTCCAAAGAAAGTCAGCAAGGGTGGATTTCACAAAATATTTGAGCCTGTTACAACTCAGGAGATTAATGACTCCCATTTGGTTCTTTTTAACTTCCATGAGGTGGGCTGCCTTGATTTTTGCCAAAAATTCCAGGAGGTCACCAATTACCCTCCCTTAACACAAATGTTCGCCTTGAGGCTGCAAGGAAAACATGTCCACCTAGTAGGTCTGGACTTTAAACTCACACCTAGGGCTGTCTCCAAAGAAACTAAGATCCCTTATATAGGAGAAAAGTGGTTCAAACATGCATACATGGATCTAAATCACTACAAACCTTTCCTAAAACCAGACCATCAGAAAGCTTGCCAAGCTATATTTCCTTTTTCTTACTTATTGAGCAGCTATGCCCCCCTCATGAGAGTTATCATGAAGTATTTCACATGTGAAGGGAGGTTTTCCAAGATTTATTCCTATCACATCAAGCTTCTCATGCATTTCACAAGGACTCAGTTGATAAATATCCCTTTCTTCCTCTGCAAAAGCATAGACAAGATGTCCTCCCTTGTTCAAAAGAGACTCTTGCTCAGCAAAAATCTAGTCTTTTCCATCATTCTCTCAATAAAATCATCATCCTTCACCAACTTGAAAAGAAAGGAGTGTCTTGGGAGACTTTCATTTCTCATCCAGATTTTGCCACTGCCTCTTCATCTCATGGCCCATCTCACATATCCTCCTCACCTTCCACTCACTATGTCTCTCCTCTATCAAGTCAAAATACTCCTCAAAGGAAAACATCACCCATGATTAATAGTGAAAAAGAGCAGTCTTTTGAAATCAGGCATGAGGTTAGTGGTGATGAGGAACATGGGGACACTAAGCAAGGTAGTGAGAATGAACCAAGTGACAAATCACAGGGCAGTGACCATGAGCAGCAAACTAGTGATTGTGAAGAAAACTCACCAAGGAATAAGGAATTTAGTGGCACCCAACAAATTAGTGATGATGAAGAAAAGTAGGGCAGTGACCATGAGCAGTAAATTAGTGATGATGAAAACAAACAGGGCAGTGACCATGAGTAGCAAATGAGTGATGATGAAGAAAAACAGAGCAGTGAAAATGAGCAAGGAAACAATGAGGAAGAAGAGGTGCAAAGTAGTGATGATGAAGAGCAGCAAGCTAGTGGTGATAAAGAGTAAAAGGAAGATGTTCAAAACATTGATGAGGAACAACACAGTCTTAAACAAAGTCATGAAACCAAGCAAAGAGATAGTGAAAAAAGCGCCTCCCAGCAAAGTGGTGACCATGGTGGCAGCCCACACACAGAGTCTAAAGAATACAATGAAGATAATGGCAGCATGCAAAATGATAAAGAAGACAGTCATAGTGAAGGAAACCCTCAGCAAATTCAAGATAGTGATGAGGGTAAACAAGGAATTATATAGGCAGGCAGTAAAGATGGTCAAGCAACAGAAAAGGATGATGAAGCTAACAGCCCTAAAGAACATTTTCTAAACATCACTGATGAGGTTGAAGGCAACATATGTCAAGAGGTTCAAAAAAGTGATAAAGGTGAAGCTGGCAGCCCTAAACAGACTCCAAACAGTGAACAGGGTAGCAAAGTAGATGATGATGAAGGCAACGATGTGAAAAATCAAGTTGAACAAGCGCAAGTAATGAAACCTCCTCTCTCTTCTCCTCAACACAGACAAGAGCATGTGCTAGTTGCCTCTCCTAGTCAAGGGGCCATCACTCTTCCTCCAAAAGTGGTGAAGCCTAAAAACACCAAATCCACAAAGAAGAAAATCACTCCAGCAGTGACTAGCAATGTCACTAGAGCGCTAAGGAGTAGAGGCAAATTGCCTAAGAAGAGTATTGTTGAATTTCCAAAGAGAAAAAGGACAAAGAAGTATATCCAAGGCAAGGGTAAAGAAAACTATGAACAACAGAAGAGTAGTCATGAAAAATAAAGGGAGTTTGACATCATACAAATAGACAGTGATGTTGGAGATGATGAAGCTAGAAATTTTAAGGCTTTTTTGAAAAACAGAGAAGCCCAAATCCATGACTTGTAAACTGATCTAGAAAGGTGAAAGGACCTCATACACGTTCTACAAATGAAAAATAAACAAATGAGTGGTCAAATGGCAGTTTATGAGGTCCGAGCATTCAAATACCAAAGGGAAGCCTACAAAGCACAAGTCAAGCTTGAAGAGTATATGGGCGAATTTCATGATACTGAAGAAGAAGAGCAGCCAATAAGAAAAAAGCCTTAGACTATGGGTCTTAGGAAAGCTTTGGAGAAAAATAAGGAAGAAGAAGCAGCCCTTGTTCGATCTTATCCTCTCACACAATTGCTCGCCCAAGAAATAGAAAATGATAAAGAATCATGGCTAGAAAGAGCCAACAAGCATTTGGAGGATAAATTAGAGAAAGAAAACAAATATTTGGGTCTGCAAAGAAAGATGACTGGGCACTACAAGAAATTCAACCAATTTGCCCGAAGAAAGCTCAAACTTGCTCAAGAAAGGCTCAAAACTACCTAAAAGAGGCGCCTGGTGGAAAAAGTGGAAAAAGGCATATCTAGGCTTGAAATATTGGCCTCATATTCCTTGCATGCTTCTAAGAACCCATAAGGGGCTTGTTTGCCAAAATTGAGCAAATTTTGACATGATTTTATTTTTTGTGTTTTTTGGCCCTAATTGCACATTATTCGAGGCATTGCCATGAGTACTAGGAGCATCCTCAGCTCATGAAAGTAATTTTTTTGGATACATTAAATTTGGGGGCAGCTACTGACAAGTTTTCAAATCAAAAGGAGGTGTTTTGGTCCCCCAAATAGGAAAAAATCAGTCAAAATTCACCTTTCTGCCTCACATATCAGTAGATGAGACCCTCCGGGGTTTTTTCACTCAATCCACCTTTTGATAGACTTCCAGGGATAATTTTGGGAAAAATCAAGTAGTTATAGAAACTAGACATCTAGGGATTTCCAACGAGCTATCACGAGCCTCGTTTCGACATCGGTAGGTCCCTCAAACGTTGTCTGCAAAACAAGCTTATTTCTGTTGCTATGTTCCTGTAGCATTTGGGCTTAAAAAGCAGTTTTCTGAAGGTGGCCATCCAAATGTGCGTTTAGCTATTTTTAACCCTATGTCAGAGATTAGAAGTCAATTTTATTGCTATTTTTGGCTTAAATAGATATTTTTGAAGATATTTTGTGCCTTGGGCTTTGCAAATCCTCAAGGAAAAAAATTAGATATTTGTATTAGGACAATGGCCTTCTAGATGCTCTAGGATAGTTTCTTTCTCTTTGGCCTATATATTCCAAGATAATTCATTATAACAAGGGTTTGAACTTGATGTTATAGAGCAATACATAGTATTACAAGCTTTGAAGAAATACTTTTTCTCATGAGGTGGATGATTTCTTGTTTGACTTGGATGGTGGAGGAGGACTGTTTGTAGGATTCCATGGCTTGGTGAATGGTATTGTGTTCCTTATCTGTTATGTTTCCTTAGTTTATCATACATGTTTTCATGCTTCTTGCTTGCTGTAGGTCAGTAAAGAATAGATTTGAGACATGCCCATGGAGGCATCTCAAGTTTCCTGATTCATTACAGCTTCTATGTTTTTCTTCTTTCTTGGTTATGTCAAAGAATTCTTAACTGTTTTTTGATACCCTAAGAATTTGTTATTATTATGTATGTTGTCTAGTATGATTCATGGTACGCCCTGCTTACTCATAGCTAATCAAAACCCCATCACTGAAATCTTTCTCTGAATATTTGATTGTCTTAGTTAAGCCAAAGAGGTCTTGTTTCGATCTTTCCCTTTGCCTATGCTCCGCAGTCTTATTTCAAAGTTCCAAATAGCTCAAAATATGATTTTTATGAGTTCCCTCTTCAAGGATTGAGTTTTTTGTTTGTCTTAATTGTTTTCCCAAAAGTCTGAAGGTGATTTTCCCAAAGTTAGAGGGTCTCATACTTCTATGTATCACCTGAATGTTTGTTTTATGCATCTATCAGTTTGAGTTTCATTTATAGTGATTAATGGTTAGCCCTACCACATGGATGTTTTCTGTAAAAATATTTATGCTTAAAACCTCTTTGTATCTCACAAACTTAGTGTCCATCTCATTTTACTTACACCCAAATAATCCATTTATCTCGACCAAATCAGCCCTGCAATATACCTTGTCCACCATTTGAGACAATCTCGACCTTTTCGACCCCATAGCCCAGTTGATCTGACAATATTTTTATCTATTTATCCTTTGATCAGTTCTCCCTCAAAAAACCTAAAACAAACCAAAACATACTTAACAACTAGCCTAAAATCAAAAACATAAAAAGCAAACAGATTTACATCCTTTGCATAATAGAGAGAGCCCTCTCTGAGTCCAGGAAGGCTAGGTCCTAGGGCTCCAAAGTTGGTTTGATGTTACCCTGTCACTTGGCTTGCCAATCTGCCAAATCATGGGACCCTAACATAATGGAGATCAAGGTGAGACTTTGAGTAATAAACAAACTTAGACCTCCCTAAAAATTTCAGCATCTCTTAAGAAGATTATCTTGTCTACTTACCCCACCGCTCACACTTAATGGCGATCACGGTGGGACCTTTCTGAGTTAGTGACAATCTAATTACACCTTAGGACTCTAGAAATCCCATGTCTTCAAGAATATCTAGTGAATCAGCCACCTCATCGCCACACTAACATAATGGCGATCACGGTGGGACCTACCGAGTACATGACAGTCTAGCAAACTCTTGTAGACTCATTAGTCCTTCAAAATCAAACTCAGACAAACAGCTTATGAAATCATTTAGAGTAAACTCTTATTGTTTCACCATCTTAGAAAAGTGATGAATTAGGTTTAGAACACTCTTACAAACTAGGCTGCATATAAAAAAAACTCAGAAAACCCCAAAAAATATCCCTAGATTGGATTTTTATCAGTTATTGGTGGTGGACCATAAATACATATCTCTAAAAACAACAAAACATCCACCTGACGACTCCACTAGCCTCTAGTAGGCCTAATACTCCATAAAAAACCAAAAATTTCATAAATCATACTACCCTGTTGACTTGCCTTTCCAAAAAACACGAAGTTCATGATGCAGCCTCTGAAATTAGTGACAAACTAAGTACAACTTAAGGATTCAGAAATCTTCATCTAAACATAGGAAATCAACAGAATAACTTGCAAATAGAACTATAGTTTTCTCAACAATTTAGCAAACGGTTGAAACTAAGTTTTAAGTCATTCTCGCAAGTTTTCGCATAAAAGTTTTCTAGAAAAGAATTTTCCTAAAAAACATCTTTGTCAGTATTGGTGGTGGACCATAAAGCTCAAGAAAATCCACCTGGCGACTCAACTAGCCTTCATTTTGTTTTTACCTTACTCACATTAGCAAAACCCCTAAAGAGGAAAAACATCCAAAAAACAATCACAACTATCACCCTCTCTAAATTTTGATTTTGAAATCTGGCTTCAGAAAGAATTAATACCAGATCTCACCCGGACCCGAATACCCTTATCATAGTTGATGACCCAGAAAATATTTTGTGGCAAACTTCTGAAATTGGTAACTTAGCTACCGATAGGACCATCCACAAAGAAATCTCTGTACCTGAACATCTTACATGCTTGCAAGATTCCCAGTTTAACTTAAGCTCAGAAAAAGCCTTTTTTAGGAGCAAGTCGCAAAGTAAAATCAACCTTGATGATCTTGAACCCTTAGATTTGCAACAGAGTCCTAGCAGAGAAGCCTTGCCCACCACACCTCCTGATTTTCAGCTTCTCCACCACTTTGGCTCTTATCAACCCAAATATTCTCAGAATCAGTCCACAAGTCCAAATACCTCCACCACACCCATTCACACCACCACTATGCAAATCACCTCATCCCACACTACAAACCCTCATACTGTAAATCTACCATCAGCTCCCATCATGGAAGCTTGGTATGCGCCTTTAGTGTTACCACTACCTTTGGTACCTTTTCAAAATGATTACCAATCCCAAATCCTACACTTCACTGGAACTGAGGCTACTACTTCTCAACAGCATTATAGATAGAATCAGTGATGCTTTTGACTACATGGAATTAGAAGATGAAACCATAAATATGAGAATGTTCGCCCAAAGCCTAGGCGGAGAACCCAATAAATGGTTTAAAATCTTAGCTCCTAACAGTATACATGATCTCCCGGCACATTACCAAACTTTCATAAACAGGTGGGAAATCAGGAAAAAACCCATCCAAATCCTTTCCCAATATAACAATCTTAAAAGGAATATAGGGGAAAGTGTTCAGGACTATTGCACTAGATTCAACAGTGTCTATAATGCCCTCTCGCCTCACATGAAACCTCCCTTTGGCTCAGCATTAAAAAAATTTCCCGAAGGTTTCGATCAAGATATGACATACCAACTAAGAGAAAGAGACCCCACAACTTTAGAAGAAATGCAAAAAGTAGTTGTTAGTGCTGAAGCCAACCTAGCTGAGAAAAGAGCTAGGATAAGATCAGAGAAGAAAGTCACATACCACGATGAGGTCATGCCTTCAATTTCCTCCTTAGATCCAAGAATAGACAACCTGGTTAAAACCATGGAGAGAATGTGGGAAAGAATGAATCTAAATGAAAAAGGACCTCTTAAGGAAAAGCAGCCAAATCCTAAAAATAGAAACTGGAACCAAAACTTTAGAAGAGACTCACCTCAAAACAAACCAAGGGAAAATGACCAACTGGTTAGGCCATCTCTCCATGAAAACTATGTTGATGAGGTAGAAAGAGATATGGAACCACTTGATGAAAATCACTTAAACTTGATAGGTTTTGATAGCGAGGGTGAGGTTTTCCTCACAGAAGAAGAACAAGTTTTATTCTACTCAAATAAAAATGAAGCAAATTATGAGGACCCCAAAGATCCTGAGGTAGGATTACAAAACGCCATAATGGAAGCTCACTGGCAATATGATCTTAGGAGTAAGAAAAACCAAGAAAAATCTAAGAGAGGTAGCTCAGACACTACTTTTACAAAAACCCCCGATACCATTCTTAAAATAACAATAGATAGTAACAAAATCATGACTAAGAGAACTCACCAAAACAAAGACAAAACTAGCCAGGCAAGCCTTGATCCCAACTATCCTAGTACCTCTACTAAGATTCCCGAAACAACTATATTGAACGAAAACCCGAATCAAAATCAGCAAATCAAAGACATAGAATAATTTATGGCTGATCGAACTGAGATGAATCTGCGCAAAACCCAAGCATATTTTAGTTTCGAAGGAGAAATTGCCAAAATCAAGGTAACTATACCCCTCACTGAGCTAGCAACTGTAGATAGGTACATATCTTAGATTTTTAAAGTTTTAAACATAGAAAATGATGCAGATACTTTAAATCTGATAGACGACAAACTCGAGCTTTTGTTTGGTCCCAAAATAGAAGGAGAATACTAAGAAGGAACTGTTTCCCCATTCTACGTAATTTTAAACATCCAGGACAAGGTATTACATAACGCCATGTTAGATTCTGGTACTTCCCATAACCTCATGCCTAAAGTAGTCATGGAGAGTTTAGGCCTAGAGATAACTAAACCTTACAAAGACTTGTACTCATTCGATTAAAGTAGGGCCAAATGCTTAGGCCTAATAAAGGACCTGTGTTTCACTCTAACACAAATATTGGCTAAAAGCCTAGTCATGGATGTAGTGGTGGCTGATATTCCTCCTAAATATGGAATGCTATTATCAAGATCACAGGCCACCAAAATACGAGGTAGCCTCCAAATGGACATGTCATTTTCTACCATCCCGGTTTTTAACCAAACTAGGAGGTTGTACCGAGAAACTCACATGAAATATAAGGTAAGCAACCTAGATAGGCCAAACAATACTCCAGTTTATTCCATTCATTCCAATTTAGATTCTTTCATCTTATACAATGAAAGTGATATAAATGAGCAGATGAAAGAAAATGAAGAAGATTTCAAACCATCAGAACAACATTACTCATCCCCAGATAAAGAAACTGATGATCAAATCTCTAAGAAACCTGAAAAATAGCTTAGTAACACGCATGAAAAGGAAACTCTTTGGAGTATAAGATTTGATGGTTCCTGTGGCAAAACTGGTTTGGGGGCTGGCATCTGGATACACAATACTAATGAAGGTCATTCTTTCAGATTAGAATTCCAATGTACGAATAACATTGCAGAATATGAGGCTCTTCTCCTTGGTCTGCACTTACTTAAAGACTTAGGCGCTAAGAAAATATCAGCCTAGGGAGATTCAGAACTTGTAATTAGACAAATCAAAGGTGAATATTCGACAAAAAACTCAAGACTGAGAGAATACAGGAATGCAACATTAGACATCCTTAAAACCTTTGAAAGATATGAACTCACTTATATCCCTAGGACTCAAAATAGCCTAGCGAATGAGCTCACCTTTGCCGCAAGCAATTTCCAAATACCATGTTTAAAAGAACAATGCAGTATCCAAGTCAAACATCGTCCTACAGTACCAGAAAACATTGACCATTGGAAAATATTCAAATATGATGAACAAATTGATGATTTTTTGCAATCTAGAAATGAGTTTGAAATGACTAAAACAAAATTAGAACATGAAGAAAGAAGTCTTGACAAAAATGAAGACCAGGAGCCAGATTTACCTTCTCTAACATATGTAAACTTGATTAATCATCCATATGAAGCCAAAACATGTGAGGACCTAGACCAAAGAGAGCTTGAAGTCTTACACTGTGAAAATGACACCATACCCAGAGGGCTTGCACCCTTAGAAGAATTGTTTGATTTTAATGACGTGGCCAAAAAACCAAAAATGGAATCTACTGAGGTTGATATAGAAGAATATAACATAGGAAGCACAGAAGAACCAAAAATGATTAAACTGTCCAAAACTCTCCCTCCTCACATAAAACAAAAATACAATGAGTTGTTCAAAGAGTTTAAAGATGTGTTCACTTGGGATACCAAGATTTGAAATCATATGACACAAGCATCATTTAACATAAGATCCCCCTCAAATAAAACCAGAAACCTTTCAAACAAAAGTTGAGAAGAATAAATCCAATCTTACTGCCTTTAGTTGAGAAGGAAATCAAAAATATGTATGATGTCGGGATAATAGTTTCCCTTAGGTACTTTGAGTGGGTTTCAAATATGGTATTAGTCAGAAAAAAGACTGGTGAGATTAGACTTTGTATTGATTTCCGAAATCTGAATAGAGCCTCTTTAAAGGACAACTATCCTTTGCCCAAAATGGACCACATACTTCAGAAAGTGGTGGGTGCTAAAATAATCTCATTGCTTGATGGTTTTTGCAGATACAACCAAGTGCTAGTTTTTCCTAGTGATCAACACAAAACTGCTTTCACCATGCCTTGGTGCAGTTTCATGTATGTTAAAATGCCTTTTGGATTAATGAATGCCGGTGACACATTCCAAAGAGCGATGGACATAGCTTTCTCAAAAGACATAGGTTATTTCATAGTCATATATCTTGACGATATCACAGTATATTCCAAATCAGATGAAGAGCATCTGGTTCACTTGAGAAAGGTTTTCGAAAAATGTAGAAAATATGGTTTATCTCTGAATCCTAAGAAAACACTTTTCGGTCTCGAAGAAGGAAAACTCCTAGGTCACATCATTTCTGAAGATGGAATAAAAATAGACCCCAAAATAATCTAAGGCATACTGCAAATCAGTCACCCCAGAAACATTAAAGAATTACAATCCTTTATCGGAAAAATTAATTTCTTAAGAATATTTATCCCAAATCTTGTCGAACTTTTGAGAGACATCACAAAAATATTAAAAAAGGAAGTTGGAGTTAAATGCACTACAGAAGCCAAAAAATATTTTGAATTGGTTAAAAAAGCACTCACCGAAACATCAATACTGATAAGTCCCGATTTCACCAAAGATTTTTACATTTTCTCATTTGCATTTGAACACACAGTAGCTACAGTATTATTACAAAAGAATGCAATAGGGCAAGAACAACCCATAGGTTTTTTTAGCAAATCTCTAAGAGATGCTCCCTTGAAATATAATATCATGGAAAAATAGGCATTCGCATTGGTAAAGGCACTAAAATATTTCCGATTTATATCTTGCATTCTCATATCATTGCTTTCGTTTCCCATGCCGTCGTCAAAGATATATTAAATCAAGATCTCGATGGTAAAAGAGGAAAATGGATCGCTATCATCTTAGAATATGACTTAGAAATCTGACCCACCAAACTTGTTAAGGGACAAGGACTCACAAGACTAATGGCTGAAACAAACCTCCAAGCATTAGATATAAATTTTGTTGACACCTTAGAAGAATAGGAAGAATGCGCAGCCCCTCATGTCGAAGAAATATTTTTAAATTCACCTTGGTATGCTGATATTCTTTACGTGTTATTTTATCTTAAAGCTCCTCCAACCTTATCAAAGACAAAAGAAATATTCCTCAAACAAAAATCTTTAAAGTTTTTTATTCTAGATGGAATTCTGTATTGGAAAAATCCCACTGGTATGCTACTTAAATGTTTGCTTGAAGATGATGCAGAAACAATTATGCATGAAATGCACGAAGGAGAATGCGGAGGGAATCTCTACTAGAAAACCACAGCCAAAAAAATCCTTAGAGCCGGTTATTATTGGCCTACCTTGTTTCCTGACACTCACAAACTTGTTATGACATGCCATAAATGCCAAATTTTTGATGGCAAGAAAAAGCTTTTACCTTTTCCCTTACATCCCATCATAGTTGAAGGTCCTTTCTAGCAATGGGGGTTAGATTTTATTGGGGAAATACACCCTTCTTCGTCTGCTCAACACAAATGGATCCTCACAGCCACTGATTACTTTACCAAATGGATAGAATCCATACCCTCCCGAAATGCCACCGATTCAGTCATCATCAAGTTCCTAGAAACCAACATTTTAGCTAGATTCGGTTGTCCTAGGAAAATCATCACTGATAAAGATGTTGCCTTTTCCTCCAAAAGAATGGTTGACTTCTGTTACAAATATCATATTACATTAGGACATTCCACAACTTATTACCCCCAAGGTAATGGTTTAGCTTAGTCCTCTAATAAAATCCTAGTCAACATCATTAAGAAGCTTCTTGAATAAAATCAAAAGGCATGGCATGGAAAATTAGTGCATGCACTATGGGCTGATAGACTAACCACCAAAAAATCAATCGGTATGTCTCCCTATCAATTAGTGTATGGCATGGATGCCATTTTTCCAACATATTTAGGGGTTCCAGTGATGAAGCTATTACAAGAATTTCAAATAGAAGAAAATGACATGCAAAGGAGGATAAATCAGACTATCCATTTACAAAAAACAAGAGAAGAAGTTTACCAAAGGACTCAGTTAGCGCAAGATAAGATGAAATAGATTTTTGACAGAAGGACCAAGGAAAATGATTTTCAGATTAGGGAAAGTATTAAAATGGGATTCCAGAAGAGAAGATAAATGAAAGCATGGTAAGTTTGAAAACTTATGGAAAGAGCCTTTCATTATTAGTTCAGTTAGCGGAAACAATGCTTTTTTCCTGCGAGAACCTGATGGGACTGAAACTTTTGGAGGTCCTGTAAATGGAAAGACACTAAAATATTACTTTTGTCAAGAGCTCCAATTTTAAAAATTTCACTCATTGTACATAGCACTATTTGAAGAAATAAATTAAAAACAGAAAATACAAAAATAGTAGAAAATTTGAAAAGAGGGTAGTTTGAGAAGATAGCAGAAAAGCCCCATGTTAAAAAAATAGTCATACTGAAAGTGAGCAAGTCTAAATGCCACTACTAGTGCTCAAAGGATATCTTGTTCAGTTATCTAGCCTAATCATAACTGGACATGTTTTAAATTGATTGCTGATAAGTTAGTGAAAGAAGTGATAGTCAAATTGTGTAAGCTTGACTTGTCAATGAAAGTAGATTAGGAAAAGATATTGGTTCCACTCGCTCAAAAAAAAAACAAAGAGGAAAACAGGGATGAAAAACAAACTATGTATCCTAGACCTGATTTTTCTAAACCTCATTTTGTGCGAAAATAATATTTGTGTGCATATTTTCTTTTATGCCACAAACTCATGACAAATCAGACCATCTAATCCTGATTTGGTCATTTTTCAATTTCATGTTTTAGTGTAGTGAATGATATCCTGTCAAACAACTTAATCTTGACAGTCGATCTAGCATAGGTAGAGAAATCAAAGGAGTTCATCGGTCTAATCTGAACTCCCGGAAGATATAAGTGTAGAAGTAGATAATTTTCCTTTTTTCAAAAATATCATGTCAAAGGGTTGCTAGTCCAAGCGCACCTAAAGAAGAAAAAATGTTAGGAGATATAGCTAGGTAGGTAGAGATGAGGTTGATGCTAATCATGCTGTAAATTTTCAGAAATAGCATCAAGAAAGAGAGAAATGTGTGCCAATGGATAAGGAACTGGTCTTCACAAGCCAGAGATATGAAATTCTAGACACCTCCTGAAAGGGAGCTGCCTTCCCCAAATGGAGCCATGGTTAGTCATTAGTATTTTTACCTGTTTTGATGACTAAATTCCTTGGCTGAGTTTTCTAGAAGCTAATCTCAATCTATCAATTTTTCATCTAGAAAACACCTCAAACAAATTTTTGTCTTCCTACCCCTCTCCTACAGCCTATAATGAGAAAAAGCCTTCAGTTTCCTTACCTATCTCAATTCAGCAAAGCCTCCCTGTCTATAGCTGTTACAAGTGTTTCTCTCTACCATCAAAGTCCTTTTTTTTTCATGCAACTCACTGTCCAACATTTAACATAGTGTCTACCCCTCTCTCACTGATCACTTTGTCATGTGATAAACCTACTCATGCCCAAGAAGCCATTCAAAATCCATGACAAAGTATGTAGGTCTAGGTGATGGTGTTTTAGGGAAAATTCCTTGGCGAGACTGTTTCAGCCAAAAACCCTGTCTTCAAATATCAGTCAGCCATCATGTCTTGTTATTTTCCAAATCAAAACCCTTGTCTACCCCTAGGTCATGCACCATCAAAGAGGTCACTTTGTTTTGTTTCTAGCAAAGCTCAGGCATGTTCAAATCGGGAAAAGAGAAGGAGTTTTCCCTGTCTAAAGAAATATGATTAGATTGGGCACGATCCCCATGAAACATCAAAGAAGCCCTCCAAACTTCGAAATAATCTGTTTTTACATCTTTGCAGGGATGTACTGATAGATGAAACTAAACAAAGTACAAGAAAAAGGAGCGCCCAAGGAGAAAGTTTCATGATGTGTCAGTTTACTGTGGAAGTCAGAGAAAGGTGCAAATGGTGGCCAGCCCTATAAATCAGCCTTGTAAAATCAACAATGATAAGTCTTCTGGAAAAGAGAGCTTCAAATCAAGTTAGGCAACTAGGATGAGAATATAAGAAGGATAGATGATTCTTATACCTTATCACTAATTAAACTTTGAAAGGCAGTCACAGACAATTTCACTACCCTTGAAAACACAGTCAAGGGAAGAGTTGTTTCAAAGATGTCTAGCAGTGAGCGCTCACCATTTACAAAGCACTTGATTTACTCCTGAAGATTCACAGTAATTTTATGCAATAGGGATATTCATTACTGACAGGTCCTCATGAAGCAAAGGGCATTATGATTCAAATGATTTCATCAAGGATAAGTACCAAAGATTCACTGTTGCCCTCTATTTTGTATTGTTCAAACAAGCAGACAGGGGTCACGGTTTAGATATGAATGAAGTGTTATAGTTTTAAGGACCTCCATCAGTAAAAATTAGGGGGCCTCATGGTAGGTCTAAAGGGTCACAAAGACTGTGTGTAGGAAGCCTCCTTCAAAAGATAAGCAGAGGGTAAAGGCACAGTCTCAGAGGCCCCAGATTTAGAAAAGGTAGCCTTTCTCAAAGGTTAACACTGACAGATCAAAGACCTCCTTCTAGAGAAAAAAGGGCACCCCTCATAGTCCTAAAGAAGTCTCCCTTAATGACAAGCACAAGATCTCTTTTGAGAGATAAACATAGTTTGTCTAAAGAGCCACAAACAGTTTGTTCATGGACATTATTCATTTGGTTAACAGAGATCAAAAGGCGCCCATGCAGTTTGTCAAACAGATGACCTCCTCCAAAATGAGCAGAGGGTCAGTTTATTTGAAGATATTCAAGAGTGTCTAGTGGACAAGATCACAATTTTCTCTTAATGATCTACTCAAAGTAACAAAGAAAATTTAATGAAAAGACCTCCTTCACATCATAAATAGAGGATTTACATATGGTGTTGAGATGCTGCAGTAATGATGTTTTTGATAACCTTTTCAGATGATAAGGACAAGGTAAAATATTTGAGGGAAAATTTCTTGACAGACAGAGATTGTATGCATAAAGTTGAAACCTAAAAATATCAAAAATGCCCAAAAAATGTTTTAAAGAAGCCTCCTTCATAAATAAGTAGATGGCACTCAGTTGGTCTAAATTTTTTCTGTGAAGGCAAACAGCAGTTGAGTAAATACCTCTATCAGTGATAAGAAGATGACCTACACAGTGGCTTTGATAAACCTAGGTAGCGCATTTTGTGTTACCTCCTCCTAAAGATAAACAGAGAACATCTCATCATGATCAAGTCACATTTTTGGTCTAAACGTTTCAAAGTGATATGGTGAGATAAAGGCATAGGTTACAAACAAAATGTCATATGAGCAGAGGGTCAGTTTATTTAAAGATATTCAAGAATGTCTAGTGGTCTATTCAAAGCAAGGAGGGCAGAAACACATTTTTATGCCTCCTCCCAGAGATGAACAGAGGGCAAATCAACAAAGGATAAAGTTTGTTTGAAAAAAAGAGAGACACTGTGTTTTGAGAAAACCTTCAGTTTGATGACAAATACAAAGGCAAAAGTGAAAGTGAGAAATCACCAAGGAGGGAAAAATGTTTTAAAAAGAGCTATAAAAGCTCTCAAAGGAGAAGGTAATTTTATATTTGTGCAAAGGGACAAAAGAAAAAGTTTTTCGAACCCTAGACAAGCAGTTGGCAAGAAGTTTGAAGACGCGACGCGCCTATATGTTTGCGTGACGCGCCTGTAGTGTTTTTACACAACATTTTACACACGGCGCGACGCACCTGTATATTTGCGCGACGCGCCTGCAGTTTTCACCCGCCCGACATTTAGAGGGCGCCAGGGCCCGACCTGATAGCTCCATCGCGGCGTGCAGGTGCTACGCACCTGTGCACAGGAGCGTAGCACCGCTCAACACACCTTCATTTCACCTCAAAGCAGATTTTTTCCCCGTGAACTCATCTCCAAAAAGTAGCCATACATTTTTTGAGAGGTATTTTACTGTTTTCCTCGCCTAAGTTGTTGATCTTGAGAGGGTTAAGAATCAATTTTGTTAAGAAAAAAACACAGTCTTATGAAGGAAAAAAACACTGTTTGTTCTAAAAACCACCATGTTTACAAAGAGGAAACAAAACAGTGATTGATAAGGAAGGGCTATTGTCTGGTTGCAAAAGGTCTGTTGTTGAGTAGGAAGAAAAAACCCGGTTTTTGAGAAAGGGATCATTATTAATTGAAAGCCCTGTTTTGCTTAAGAAGCCAGGCATAGTTTTTGAAAAGGGAGAACTCAGTGTTTTCAAAACAGAAAAGGCACAGTTCTTAGGGAGGAAAACTATTTTCATTAAAAAGAACCTGGTTGCTAGTTAAGAAAGAGATACAGTGTTAAAGGAGGAGTTTTATTTTTAGTTCATTTAAAAGACCTGTTTTGATAAAAGAGTGAAAGAAAGCCTAAAACAAAGCTATGCCTCCAAAGAAAGTCAGCAAGGGTGGATTTCACAAAAGATTTGAGCCTGTTACAACTCAAGAGATTAATTACTCCCCTTCGGTTCTTTTTAACTTCCATGAGGTGGACTGCCTTGATTTTTTCCAAAAAGTCCAGGAGGTCACCAATTACCCTCCCTTAACACAACTGTTCACCCTGAAGCTACAAGGAAAACATGTCCACCTAGCAGGTTTGGACTTTAAACTCACTCCTAGGGCTATCTCCAAAGCAACGAATATCCCCTATATAGGAGAAAAGTGGTTCAACCAGGCATACCTAGATCTAAATCACTATAAACCTTTCCTAAAACCAGACCATCAGGATGCTTTCCAAGCTATATTTCATTTTTCTTACTTATTGAGCAGCTATGCCCCCCTCATGAGAGTTATCATGAAGTATTTCATATGTGAAGGGAGCTTTTCCCGGATTTATTCCTATCACATCAGGCTTCTCATGCATTTCGCAAGGACTCAGTTGATAAATCTCCCTTTCTTCCTCTGCAAAAGCATAGAAAATATATCCTCCCTTGTTCAAAAGAGACCTCCTGCTCAGCAAAAAGCTAGTCTTTTCCATCATTCTCTCATCAAAATCATCATCCTTCACCAACTTGAAAAGAAAGTAGTGTCTTGGGAGACTTTTATTTCTCATCCAGATTTTGCCACTGCCTCTTCATCTCATGGCCCATCTCACATATCCTCCTCATCCTCCACTCACTATGTCTCTCCTCCATCAAGTCAAAATACTCCTCAAAGGCAAACATCACCCATGATTAATAGTGAAAAAGAGCAGTCTTATGAAAGCAGGCATGAGGTTAGTGGTGATGAGGAACATGGGGACACTAAGCAAGGTAGTGAGCATGAATCAAGTGACAAATCACAAGGCAGTGACCTGAGTAGCAAACTAGTGATGGTGAAGAAAACTCACCAAGGGATAAGGAAGTTAGCGGCACCTAGCAAATTAGTGATGATGAAGACAAACAGGGCAGTGACCATGAGCAGCAAATTAGTGATGATGAAGACAAACAAGGCAGTGACCATGAGCAGCAAATTAGTGATGATGAAGACAAACAGAGCGGTGAAAATGAGCAAGGAAATAGTGAGGAAGAAGAGGTGAAAAGTAGTGATGATGAAGAGCAGCAAGCTAGTGGTGATAAAGAGAAAAAGGAAGATGTTCAAAGCACTGATGAGGAACACCACAGTCTCCAAAAAATTCATGAAACCAAGCAAAGAGATAGTGAAAAAAGCGTCTCCCAGCAAAGTGGTGACCATGGTGGCAGCCCACACATAGAGTCTAAAGAATACAGTGAAGATAATGGCAGCATGAAAAATGATAACGAATATAGTCATAGTGAAGGCAGCCCTCAGCAAATTCAAGATAGTGATGAGGGTAAAAAAGGTAGTCTACATGCAGACAGTAAAGATGGTCAAGCAGCAAAAAAGGATGATGAAGCTAACAACCCTAAATAAAATTTTCTAAACAACACTGATGAGGTTGAAGGAAACATATGTCAAGAGGTTCAAAACAGTGATAAAGGTGAAGCTAGCAGCCCTAAACATAATCCAAACAGTGAGGAAAAAAATGAACAGGGTAGCAAAGCAGATGATGATGAAGGCAATGATGTGAAAAATCAAGTTGAACAAGCGCAAGTAATGAAACCTCCTCTCTCTTCTCCTCAACACAGCCAAGAGCATGTGCTAGCTGCCTCTCCTAGGAAAGGGGCCATGACTCTTCCTCCAAAAGTGGTGAAGCCTAAAAACACCAAATCCACAAAGAAGAAAATCACTTCAGCAGTGACTAGCAATGTCCCTAGAGCGCTAAGGAGTAGAGGCAAATTGCATAAGAAGAGTATTGTTGAATTGCCAAAGAGAAAAAGGACAAATAAGTCTATCCAAGGCAAGGGTAAAGAAAAATATGAACAACAGGAGAGTAGTCATGAAAAAGAAAGGGAGTTTTACACCATACAAATAGACAGTGATGCTGGAGATGATGAAGCTATATTTCTTGAGGCTCTTTTGCAAAACAGAGAAGCCCAAATCCATGACTTGCAAACTGATCTAGAAAGGTCAAAATACCTCATACATATTATACAAATGAAAAATAAACAAATGAGTGGTCAAATGGAAGTTTATGAGGCCTGAGCATTCAAATACCAAAGGGAAGCCTACAAAGCACAAGTCAAGCTTGAAGAGTATATGGGCGAATTTGATGATACTGAAGAAGAAGAGCATCCAATAAGAAAAATGCCTAGGACTATGGGTCTTAGGAAAGCTTTGGAGAAAAATAAGGAAGAAGAAGCAGCCCTTGTTTGATCTTATCCTCTCACACAATTGTTCGCCCAAGAAATAGAAAATGATAAAGAATCATGGCTTGAAAGAGCCAACAAGCATTTGGAGAATAAATTAGAGAAAGAAAATAGAGACTTGGGTCTGCAAAGAAAGATGTCCGAGCACTACAAGAAATTGAACTAATTTTCCCAAAGAAAGCTCAAACTTGCTCAAGAAAGACTCAAAACTGCTCGAAAGAGGTGCCCGGTGGAAAAAGTGGAAAAAGACATATCTAGGCTTGAAATCTTGTCCTTAGCTTCCTTTATGCTTCTAAGAACCCATAAGGGGCTTGCTCACCAAAATTGAGCAAATTTTGACATGATTTTGTTTTTTTGTGTTTTTTGGCCCTAATTGCACATTTTTCGAGGCACTACCATGAGTGCTAGGAGCATCCTCAGCTCATGAAAGTCATTTTTTTGGATATATTAAATTTTGGGGCAGCTACTCACAATTTTTCATATCAAAAGGAGGTGTTTTGGTCCCCCAAAGAGGCAAAAATCAGTCAAAATTCACCTTTCTGCCTCACATATCAGCAGATGAGACCCTCCTGGGTTTTTTCAATCAGTCCACTGTTTGACAGACTTCTAGGGATCAGTTTGGGAAAAATAAACTATTTCTAGAAATTAGACATCTAGGGATTTCCAACGGGCTATCACGAGCCTTGTTTCGACATCGGGAGGTCCCTCAAACGTTGTCTGTAAAACAGGCTTCTTTTTGCTGCTACGTTTGTGTAGCATTTTGGCTTAAAAAGCAGTTTTCTGAAGGTGGCCATCCAAATGTGCGTTTAGCTATTTTTAACCCTATGTCAGAGATTAGAAGTCAATTTTATTGCTATTTTTGGCTTAAATATATATTTTTGAATATATTTTTTCCTTGGGCTTTGCAAAGCCTCAAGGAAAAAATCAGATATTTGTATTAGGCCAATGGCCTTCTAGATGCTCTAGGATAGTTTCTTTCTCTTTGGCCTATATATTCCAAGAGAATTCATTGTAACAAGGGGCTGAACTTGATGTTATAGAACAATATATAATATTACAAGCTTTGAAGAAATACTTTGTCTCATGAAGTGGATGATTTCTTGTTTGACTTGGATGGTGGACGAGGATTGTTTGTAGGATTCCATGGCTTGGTGAATGGTATTGTGTTCCTTATCTGTTATGTTTCCTTAGTTTATGATACATGTTTTCATGCTTCTTGCTTGCTGTAGGTCAGTAAAGAATAGATTTGAGACATGCCCATGGAGGCACCTCAAGTTTCCTGATTCATTACAACTTCTATGTTTTTCTTCTTTCTTGGTTATGTCAAAGAATTCTTAACTACTCTTTGATACCCTCAGAATTTTTTATCAATTTCATTAATGGTTATTATGTATGTTGCCTAGTATGATTCACGGTACGCCCTGCTTACTAATAGCTAATCAAAACCCCATCACTGAAATCTTTCTCTGAATATTTGATTGTCTTAGTTAAGCCAAAGAGGTTTTGTTTCGATCTTGCCCTTTGCCCATGCTCTGCAGTCTTATTTCAAATTTTCCAATAGCTCAATGTATGATGTTTAGGAGTTCCCTCTTCATGGATTGAGTTGTTTGTTTTTCTTAATTGTTTTCCCAAAATTTTGAAGGTGATTTTCCCAAAGTTAGAGGGTCTTATACTTCTATGTATCACTTGAATGTTTATTTTATGCATCTATCAGTTTGAGTTTAATTTATAGTGATTAATGGTTAGCCCTACCACATGGATGTTTGCTGTAAAACTATTTATGCTTAAAACTTCTTTGTCTCTCACAAACTTAGTGTCCGTCTCATTTCACTTACACCCAAAGAATCCATTTATCTCAACCAAATCGGCCCTGCAATATACCTTGTCCACCATTTGAGACAATCTCGACCTTTTAGACCCCATAGCCCAGTTGATATGACAATCCTTTTATCTATTTATCCTTTGATCAGTTCTCCCTCAAAAAACCTAAAACAAACCAAAACATACTTAACAACTAGCCTAAAATAAAAAACATAAAAAGCAAACAAATTTACATCCTTTGCATAATAGAGAGAGCCCTCTCTGAGTCCAGGAAGGCTAGGTCCTAGGGCTCCAAAGTTGGTTTGATGTTACCCTGTCACTTGGCTTGCCAATCCGCCAAATCATGGGACCCTAACACTACACACCTTGTGTTCTTTGCCTTCTACCTCATAGGCAGGAGGTTGCGCAACATACAACTCCTTTTTCAACCCTCCATTCAAGAACGTTGATTTTACGTCCATTTGATACACTTTCCATTTCTGTTGCACTGCAATTGACAACACTATACGCGTTGTCTCCATCCTCGCGACTAGCGCAAATGTTTCTACATAGTCTCTTCCATGCTGCTGCTTGTATCCTTTGACAACTAGCCTTGCTTTATGCCTTTCAATCTTGCCTTCAATGTTGCTCTTGGTCTTATAGATCCACTTCAATCCAATGACTTATTTACCTTGCGGAAGGTCCACTAACTCCCATGTGTCATTCTTTTCTATTGCTCCTATTTCTTCTTTCATTGTCGCAACCCATTTCTCTTCTTTAACTACATCTTCAAAGTGTATTGGGTCATCTACATGACAAAATAATGCAAATAAAGAATTCAGACCAACGTTGCTATCAACTTCATCTTGCTGATATATTTCACTTAAATTTCTGAATTTGTGTCCTCTTATGCTTGCAGAAGATGGGCTTGGTGTTGCGCTTGAAGTAGATGGAGTTGCAGATCCTTGTGGTGTGCTTGGATAAGCACTTTCTTAGTTGCACAATGATGTCCTATTATTTGTTTTCGGTGTGCTTTGTTGAGCTTGTGTAGGTGGAGGAGGAGTCACTGTTGAGGAATCACTTGCTGCAGTTAATTCCTCTTTTTCTTCATGTGGTATACATGTCTTTACATTAATTGTCTTCTTTAAACTTCCATCCCATGCTTCCTCTTCTATGAACTGAACATCTCTGCTAATTATTACTTTCTTGGTTGATGGATTGTAGATCTTATATGCTTTGGATTCATCATTATATCCAACAAATATACATTTCTCCCCCTTGTTGTCCAACTTCTTCCTCAACTCATCCAGGACATGTGCATATGCCACAGATCCAAACACTCTCATGTGAGTGACATATTGCTTTCTTGCACTCCATGCCTCTTCAGGAACTCTATTCATGACACTTTTGGTTGGATACCTATTAATAATATACGTTGCACAAGCAACAACTTCAACCCAATAATCATTTTGCAAATGCTTTGCCTTCAACAAACTCCTTGCCATTTCCATAATGGTCATATTCTTCCTTTCCGTGACACCATTTTGCTAAGGTGTATACCTTGTTGTAAATTTCTTGTGTATTCCATGCTCCCTACAAAAACGTAGGAAGTCACTTGAGATATATTTGCCACCTCTGTTAGTCCTCAACACTTTGATGTAGTGTCCACTTTGCTTCTCAACAAGAGCTTTGTAGTGGCGGAAGCGGTCAAACACTTCAATTTTCTGTTTTAGGAAATATACCAATGTCTTCCTTGTGTAGTCATCTATGAATGTCAAAATATAGTGGCTGCCACCAAATGATGGTGTTTGCATTGGACCACATAAATCTGAGTGGACAATCTCCAAAGGTGCCTTTGCCCTTATACTCTTTCCTGCTGGAAATTATTCTTTGTTTTGTTTGCCCAAGATGCATCCTTCACATAGGTTGTCCGGTTTTTCTATGGGTGGCGATCCCTTCACCATGCATTTATTACGCAACAAATTCAAACCTTAAAAGTTGGGATGACCAAATCTCAAATGCCACAACCAATTTTCATCTTTGACCTCTGCTTGAAAGACTTCTTGTGTGACATCTTCTACAACACATTCTTCCTTCAATTCTGATCTCATATTGAGAGGAAACATTATATTGCTTATCATATGCACTTTTGCAATGAGATGTCTACTTGGAGGTATATCCATGATTGTGCAAACATCATGCTTAAAAAACACATTGTAGCCCTTTTGCATGAGTTGTCTAATGCTTAAAAGGTTACATTTCAAACCAAGGACATAATAGACATGTGGCATGAACTTCTTCTCTCCCTTCTTAGTTAGAACATCTACTCTCCATTTTCCCATGGAAAAGAATTTGCTATCAGTCCCCAATGTCACTTCAAATTTTACACTTTCATCTAGATTGGAAAACATTGCTATGTTTCCAGTCATATGGTTTCTGCACCCTGAATCTAAGAACCATATATCTTCTTGTTTTTCTTGTGCTACATTACATGATAAAAACAAACTTTCATGGCTCTGATTTTCTTTTGTAAAATTTACACTTGGTTTACTAGCGATGTCATTTTTCTTCTTTCTACATTCATTTGCATAATGACCATACTTTTTGCAATAATGACATTGGACTTGAGATTTATCATACCTCTATCCTTGTGCTTGATTTTGGCATGATCCTTGGCTTGGATTTTGATCGCTGCCCCTTCCACTTGTGCTTGCAGGGCTGCTTCTTCCACCTCTAGGTGGGCTTCTTCCTCTTCCTCAGTAGTTTGATATTTCTCGACCTCTACCTTGACCAAAAGACATTTTTGTCTTGAATGCATGCTCCAATGAGGAGTTTGTTTCTCTATTCAATCTTTTCTCATGAGACATCAGTGATACATGAAGCTCATCCACTGAGAACTGTGAAAAATCCTTTGTCTCTTCTATGGCCACTACTATGGCATCAAACCTTGATGGTAGACTTCTTAAGACTTTCTCAACTATTCTAATTTCTTCAAGTGTCTCTCCATGAGACATGATTTGGGTAAAAAACCCAATCACATGTGTAAATAATGAGTCTATATTATCAGACTCTTTCATACAAAGAGTTTCAAAATCTCTTCTCGGCATTTGATGTTTTGTTGTCTTTACCTTTACCATGCCTTGATAGGCTGTATGGAGGGTATTCCATGCCTCTTTGGATTTTGTTGCTGCTACAGCCCTTGAGAAAATATTTTCATGTACTGCTTGGAAAATATAAAAGATGGCTTTGGATTCCTTCTTCCTGTTATCTCTCAACACATCATTTTCTGCTTGTGTCAATGCATTGTATGCTACTTGGAAACCATTCTCCAGAAATTCCCAAATGTCTTGTGAAGAAAATAAGGCCTTCATTGTAATAGCTCAATAATCGTAATTTTTCTCATTAAACTGTGGTATTTGTGGATTTGTAAACAAAATTTCTTACTGTGTAAGTATTTTCTCATTGTGTGAAAAATTTTCTCACTGCTAAATAAGCTCCTCAAAACTTTGAAAACTTCTTTGTATAAACAAACTTTCTTACTGTGTAAATATTTTTCTCATTGTGTGAAAAAATTTCTCTCAACACAAGGAGTTCACATTGAGTTTCCCAAATTACTTTAACCAACACAACACATTTACTAAAGTTTACATGGAGTTGCTGAACTCACTTAATTCATATCATACAATTGCGGAACCATACAATTGAAGAAATCAAATAATGAGAGTCCTCTTTTGAATACAGAGTGGCGGAGATTAAATTCTCAACTATAGAGAGGAAAAAATATAATCAAATGGTTTTACTTATGGTGAAATAGAGTAAAATAGAGTGTTGCCCTAAAATACATGCCAATAACCAAACTTTAGATTATAATTCAAAACATGAAATAAATTCACATATGGAGGCTATGACTCCTTCACAAGTAAAACAAGACTTCTTACTTGGATTCATTGCTGAGTAACACACAGTGAAACTTGTAACTTGTGTTTTCACTTGCCCACCAAAATTTGTTCCACGATTTCTCCCTTTGTCTTTCCAGACTTACATCCGCCCCATTACATAGCACTCCCTCAATCCTAAAAAGTTACATGTAAAATTTAAACATATATATCCGCCACATTACACAACACTATCTTTGTCCTAAAAAGTCACATGTAAAAACTAAACATATATATCTAAGACATTAATTCATGACTGACATAACTAAACATATATATCTAAGACATTAGTTCATGACTGACATAATTTAATACAAAGGAAGACATCATTTTCTGAAAGAAGTTGTGTGAACTAAACAAAACTTGTTGATTAAATATTTGACCATGCACATTTAATAACCATGCATTAAATTCTATTTGACTTTTGATTATTTAACACTGTTGCGGAATGGGTTATGTACTCTACTCAGAACTTGTCCTTCTCAAAGAATTTATATATGAGATACCCAAACCTCCTACTCCCCAACAATGATGGAAAACCGTTTATATATGAGATACTCAAACCTTCTACTCCCAAAGAACTCCTACTCCCAAAGAACACTTGTAAGCATTCTCTACTCACTGTAAGTACTCCCAACCCCTGAGCACTTGAATAAATAATAATTATAATAAAGAATGGTAAAAAAAAATAAAAACCCTAAATATTGACGTTACAGAAATTTGTTTGAAAGATACTAGTATTTTCTAAATAAAAATTTGTCGAAATCCAATATAAAAGTTCGCGTCATTAAAAAGAATTAGTATATATCTCTGGGAAGGATTCAATTTCTTCCCGAGATGATTTTAAAAAGTTACATACAAATATTAGAAATCCCGAATCCATGAGAACACCCTAGCCGTTTAGCATCGTTTGAAATTAGAAAAAGAGAAAGAAGCAACTATCATAATATGAATGGTGGTTTATTAGCCGAAGGCTCTCTTATTTCATTTTCAGGTGGATGTAGCATCGTCAAACTTTTTTAATTTTAATAGATGGACGAATTTGGTGCAGAGAGAATATATTCTTAGAATGCACCATGCCCTTTCGGTTGCACCATGCCCATATCTAATTTGATAATTAAACTTAAACATAGGTACGCTCTTTTACCATGTATTATAGTATATATAATATAATACACGATGCCGATAAAAATAGAAGTTGTTTGTATCTATTTATTAATGTAATTTTTAATAACCAAGCCGCAATGTCAAATTCGAAAATAAAACTATAATGTGAAGTCTCAAGTTTCACAATTTCCCATAATTTTCTTCTCCCTCTTTTGAGTGGGCAGGGCCACAGAGGAATCTCGTGCTTTTAAGCCCCATCAAATGATCATTTGCGCAAATTGTTTGGCATAAAGCGAGGCTATTGCGAGGTGATCTTTGATTTGACAAGAAATTTTGCTTAATTACATAATTATCTATTGTTTAATTCTGTAACCAACTATTGTTTTAATTCTGTAAATTGGTAACCATTTATTGTTTTAAATTTGTTTAATTTTGTAACGATTTATTGTTTTAATTTTTTTTTATAATGTAATTGATTTCTTTAATTTTATATATTTATTTATATTGACTAAAAATAATAAAATTAAAATTGAAAAAAATAAAAATAATAATAATAATTAATGAATAATAAATATTTTAATTTAATTAATTAAAATGATTTGCTAATTAATTAATAAATTAATTACAGAATTTGGATTAACTACCATAGTATCATAAAATGATGGTTAATGTTGGATCCATCTTTAGGACGAGAAATAAATGAAAAATGAAAGAAAGTCGCAAAAATTCAAGGTATAAATAGTGAAGAATTGTAATGATGAGAAGACCCAACAACATATTTTATAATTTATTTAAAATAAATATTATTTTATTCTATTTTTTTTTTTTTAAATTAATTTTAATTTAAATAATAAATATTTAATTTTTTTTATAAATTAATAATAAATATTTTAAAATTTCTAATTGATAAATATTTAAAACTTGTTATATAATTATTTATATTATTTTAATTTTTAATTTTCATTTATTATAAATCCTTAAATGCTACTAAATTAATTTTAATTATAATGTAATAACCCTAATTTTAAAATTTTTTAATTAAGTTTCATAATTTAAATTAATAAAAAAATTAATTATTGTTTAATTATTTCAAAAAGCTTTAATTTTTTTTTAAATTTTTGTATTAATTTCATAATTTTTTAATTTTTTTTTTAAATTTTAATGTCTAAATTTTTTAATTTATAACCTAAATTTTTACCTAAAATAGTATAATCAAATTATTAATCTAAGGGTAATTTATAACCTTAATATGAAGAATACCTATATTTATTTAATTCTAAATAATAAAATAACTATTTAAATATATGTTAATAAATAAACTCTAGTAATTAATCTCCGCCACTCAATAGAAGGAACATTCATATCTTCCCTCGCAAGGGAGCCAATATTCAGCTAGGAACGTTGACACAAGAAAGCTTCCCTAGAACTCATACACCAATCATGGACAAGGGAACCAATACCCCCCTTTTCTTGCACAAAATCCACTACCAACAAATAACAATGCACCGATGAACCTTGTGTAACTGTTCCACGTTGAGTAGTGGAAATCTTATGATTAGGAGAACAACAATAATCCTCAAAACACTGCAAATAAGAAGCTAAGGAGCAAGTAGAAGGGAGACTCTAGACAGGAGGGCAATAATCAATACCCCCCCGTGATCTCAGGTTGGGGGCAACCCCAACCAAAATTAAAACTGGGAGCCAAATAGTAACTCCCAAGGGAAAAACAAGAGACCTAGTCTAAGGACAAATCACTCTTGTGCTATATGTGGTGAATATGGCCATTACACTCACCACTATCCCGAACTCCCAGAATTGAAAAAAATTCAGGGTATCCGAGGACAAGGGGGACCTACCCAGTAGCCCGCGGTAATGCAGGAACCTTCCCCCCACCAAGGAGTGGTTAACACCCAACAACAATAGCCACCCCAAAACGATATCGAAGGAGGCAGCCACGAGATCTACATGGCTCGCGAAGAATTGTTCTTCCAAACAAGGAATAGGAACTACGATACACCTCTGGATACCAACCCATCAGCTACAAGTACGAGCACACCTACCGCATCGTTAAGTATCTCCAAAGTACCTATTGAGCCCCTTCCAAGAACGGTCAAAGGACCAACCAGGCACGTAGGACATCACTCCAAAGCTACTCATAGTTATAGTATAGTGGTTGATTTAGCTCAATCACCAGCTGCCATGTCAGCTTTGGAAGTTTTGCAATCATGCCCAAGGCAACGGAGAGCCTTACTTTCTGCGTTAGGCGCAGTAGACCCTTTCGATTCGCACCTAATGGTTTTCAATCTAGAAAAGGGAGTCCCTAGGTTTACTTCTCTAGTTTATTTTCAGATGCCTGTTTCGGTTCAAAATATCACCATACACCGATGCATTGTGGATGAAGAAGCATCACATGTATCATGTCCAAATAATTTTAGAAAAGTTAGGATCGCCTGAATTAAAACCATCTAACATCATGCTTAGAGAATAAGATGGTTTCCCATCAACCCCCATCAATATTTATCAAAATTTCCTAGTGAACTTGGCTGGTAAGACAATCCTTATAGACATTAAGGTCTTAGATGCACAACTAGACTACAATATACTCCTTGGGCAGAGTTATATGTATGCCATGACTGCAATCA
This sequence comes from Pinus albicaulis, assembly GCA_034641835.2. Taxonomy (NCBI): domain Eukaryota; kingdom Viridiplantae; phylum Streptophyta; class Pinopsida; order Pinales; family Pinaceae; genus Pinus; species Pinus albicaulis. The sequence continues at coordinate 902,813,181 of CM076572.1, read as the reverse complement.
CATCCTATGTCTTTAGGGTGTTGATTTTTCCCCATGATGATCGGATCATCACCATCGACCAGCTCACATAATACGACAAGAAACCCATTACCTCTCTAGATATCGTACTACCATACGCATACACAACCACAGAACCACTCACAAAGTATATAGAGTTCAGCCCAGGCCAATTCAAACCATCATCTATCCTAGGCTCACTCCTGGGAGATCCCCCTATTGTACCATGGGAAGTCCCTGAAAGCATAGGGGCACCAGTGTACATGATTCTCTCATTAAACATCGAAACTAGCCCAGACGCATAAACCATACGCCATTTCACAGACCCCATTTTAGTATCCCCCACCTGGTTTTGTATCAAAACAAGTCATGGAAACTATGACATTGCCAGGTATATATTTTTCAATACTCGTGTGGTATTTGGTCCCTCCAGCCATGCTAGAAATCCCAGGCATTACCTCTACAGGAATAACCCCTACTGCCCCTCAAGAGGTCATAGTAGTTAAAGAAACACTTGTAGTGGCACCAGCCAGCATGGCCAAAAAGAACAACAAAATAGGGAAAAACATTGAAACCCCCAAGTTACCTAGGGCATTACAACCTTGTGCATTGTGCAATGTCGTAGGTCATCCCAGTAATATTTTTCTGGAGTTAGAAGAATTAAAACCCATTCTACACACTGAAAGAAATTTCGCGACCTCGAATTCCCGTAAAAAGGAATAGGTCATGAAAAACCAAGGGCAAGCATTACGTACCAATCACGCATGCGCCATATGCGACCAGTAGGGGCATTATACCCAGAACTGCTTGGAGATGCCGCAATATAGAAATGCCTTGCAAGCCTTAGAAAATTCTTACCAAGAGGACCCCTCAGAACCATCCATGCAAATGGACAAGGGTGAAACTAAAACCATACTGTACGTATGAGAGGAACCTACATATTTCTCATACACAGTCACCCCAACATCCTAAATACAACAAATAGAGGCCACACCACATGTCCCAGTTTGTGCACTATGTGATGAGCCTGATCACTTGATCACACAGTGCCTCGAGTTAATGGCGTTCAACCATTGGTACCAAATCCCGCATGTTGCCCAAAGAAAATTTGATCGGCACGTACAACATACGTGTCAAATCTATCGGAGAAACCACCATGTGCACCGTTTTCCCCACATCTGTTGATTTCGGTCTATGTTGGATTTCATGCGATGCTTCATCGCTGAAAACCTTGACTTTGCCGACTTAGACACGGAATCCACAAGCAACACTATAACTCAAAGGACAAAAGAAACGAGGACCATATTGTATATGCCAGATGAGATATGGTCACCTGAACGACCACCTATCCCCCATAACCATCCTTAGGCTCCAGTACAACTCTTTGCCGTCTGTGATGAATGTCATCACTTCATCGCTACTTGTGCAGTGCTAGAGTTGCTTCAAAGATGGTACCCTGTCAACCTGATGTACTATGACGACTTATGATAAATTAAATATTCTTTCTAGGTGTGTCAAGATAACCACCTGGTTCATCATTGTCCCTACATCCCTCGTTTCTATTTAGCGTTAGATTTTCTACGCTGAGCCATAACCCATCTTGTCGAAGAGGAAAGATCGGACTTGTAGTTAGTAGAAAGCTCGACAATAAGAGAATGAGGTAACCATGTCAATCCTCTTAATATCTAAAGAGAAACGGTCGCCAAGGGGGTATATTCCCACCCCCAACCACCCTCAATGCCCAATCCCAGCCTACGTATTGTGTGACAAACATGATCATTTTATCACTAAGTTCCCAGAGTTAGATTCATTTCACAAATGGTACTCATTTTCCACCAACAATACATATATAGTCGGTTTCAATTTTCTACAACCTAGGCAGCCAAGAGCAATGAAACCTCCCCTAAATTGTCACCAGTCCCCTAGAAAAGGTAAAGCTCTCAATCATCTTATCAAAGGGTGACACCAGAAAAGAATTTAATGCGCCTTATGTAATAAAAAGGGCCACATGGTCAATCAATGTCGGGAACTCAATAAATTCACCAACAATCTTCACATGGTCACACCCATACCTTACATTCATCTCTCTAATCAAGAGAAAATCATGCATTGTTATTTCCAAATTTGCTGGCAATTCCACCATACAATGAATTTCCATTACCTTCTAAGGCTAAGAGTGGCTAGAGCAACGTTAGAGGAAAAAATCCCACATGAGCCAAATCACACTAAGTCCAAGAATAGGAGAAGGAAAAAACAAAGGAACATGTGTTCTCATAATCATCTCCCATCATCATCCTCTAATATGGTGACTAGTACTAGATCCCATACAATATACTTGGTGAGTACATTTACTCCATGCAACATTTGCACGAGCCATTATTATGATAAAGAGAAATGCCTGATGTTGTGAACATTTAGGCACCTATCCACCCATCAAAATATTCACATAAAATAAGATACTTGTGCCCTTCATACACCACCAAAAGAGCATGAATTTTCTCTCGCTAAGAAACAAACAACCATCACGGAAATTCTTCTACCATGTAACGCTGATGACACACGACACCGTATAAGATTCATCTCATCATGCATGAGAACCATGACTCGAGCTATCTTCTCATATTTCCTTGGTGTTGAGACTGCTGCAACTACAACAATGGTATTAGTACCTCTGACGGTGCAAACCCAACCCGTATGCACCTTGTCAACCTCATCTCGTTCCACGTCATAAAAAACAAAATCATATTCATGTATGTCGACCAACACTGTTAGGCCTAAGCCAATTCCAGACGTCCTCGCACAAAACAATTTCCCCTTAGACATCTTGTTTCACTCCGTTGAGGATATTTTAATGACAGAACGAGATTGTCCATGTGATGCAATGAATCACCACTCATTTTTTCTTCCAAAAAAAATGTTCGTGCTTAGCAGCACAAGAACCCAGGATATTTATGCCATTGAATTGAAAGACTTCCTTCCATCAGGAAAGGTGTATTGGTTCAAAAATCCTATACCAATTCTCGATGCATTTGAAGAATGGAATATGTTGAATATTTCACCAACCATTAAGGTGAATATCTCAAGAAAACCAGGTAAAACTGAAGAAATATCGCTAGGGGAATCATGCTCCCAAGATGAGGTAGTCTCTTATACAAACTTATTACAAGAGTACAGGGATATCTTCACATGAGATTATTTGAAAATGGCAGGGCTAAGCCCCACAATCGTAGAACACCACATTGACACTGACATATTACCAGTCTACCAAAAGCAACATCAATTACACCAATCCAAAGTAGAAGTGATCAAACAAGAGATACACAAGCTTCATAAAGTTGGACTCATCTACCCAATCGCTTACACATCGTGGGTTTCCAACCATGTCTCCGTCATAAAAAAATAGGGCACCATCCGAGTCTGCATCGTTTTTCGAGATTTAAACAAAGCTTGTCCCAAATACAACTACCTTACCCCTTTCATCGACCAAGTCATTGATGCTTGTGTTGATCACGAGGCCTTGTCCTTCATGGATGGATGTTCAAGGTAAATTCAAATTCAAATCTAACATACATATCGGTACAAGACTGCATTCACCACCCCCTGTGGCATGTTTGCATATCAAGTTATGCCATTCGGTCTTAAAAACACTGGAGCCACCTTTCAGCGGGGCCTGAATTATATCTTCCATGATCTGGCTCACCTCATCTTAGCCTACTTGGATGACCTCACAGTACAATCCAAGAAACGAGGTGACCATCTAGAATATTTACAGTTGGTATTCCAATGGTGTTGACACTACAAACTACGCTGGAGCCCCCTCAAGTGTGTCTTTTGTGTTAATGCAGGTAGACTGTTAAGATTCATAGTATCCCAACAAGGAATCAGAGTTGATCCCCTCAAGTTCCAGGCAATAAAGTAAGTACCACCACACAAAAAACTCAAGAAAATTCAAAGCCTCCAGGGGAAGGCCAACTCCTTACGACGCTTTGTCCCCGACAATGACACTTGCGCATAAGGCTTCCTAAACATACTCCATCAAGACATTTCATTCAAATGGGATGATCAGGCTCAAAATCCATTTGAGGCACTACAGGACACCTTGTCTTCAACCCCCTTTATCAGCCCACCCAATTATGACAAAGAATATACCTTATATCTATCTGCATCAGGCACAACCATAGATGGGGTGTTAGTCCAAGACGGAATAGATAATAAAGAGCACGTAATTTATTACGTCATCAAGAACTTAGCCAACCTTGCTTCAAGGTATGAACTAGAAGAAAAAAATTCCCTAGCCGTAGTACATGCAGTACAAAAGCTTCGGAATTACATCATCCTAACGATTACAACAGTCATAGAAAATATCAACCCCATGTGATATTTGCTAACCCACCATATGATGAACCATAAGTACGCTTGATGGATAGTTATACTGCAATGATTTGACCTACAGTTCAACTCACTCAAGAGAAAGAAAGCATTAATCTCAGTCAAATTCATCACTGATCTCCCAAGTACGACTAAAGGATCCCTAGTTAATGACTCACTATCGAATGAATATTTATTCTTAGTGATGACCGCGGACCCTTGGTATGGAAAAATCCTTCTATTCTTGTGAACCCAAAAGTTCAAACTGCAGCTCATCCGTGACGACCAAAGGCGCATACGCCATCAGGCCCTCCGATACCTTCTCATGGGGGATGTCCTTTATCGAAGAGGCCTTGGCACTATTTCACGCTGATGTCTCACACACGACTAGACTGAGCAAGCCATGAATGACTGCCATAGTGGGCCTTGTGGCAATCATCCCTCAGGGATGGCCACCGCCAAAAACATCTTCCGGGCTAGTTATTTCTGTCCCACCCTATTCCACGATTGCAGTCAAGCATTCAAAAGGTGAGAGTGATGCCAATGCTTCGCCCACAAGGAAGAGCACATCCTGATCCTCTGCACCCAGTCATTATAGCAGGTCCCTTTTGTAAATGGTGCATCGACTTGATGACTTGCAACCCTACGTTATCTGGAAACCACAAATATATCATAGTAGTTGGCGACTATTTCAACAAATAGGCAGAAGTCATGCCCACATACGACAACACAACAAAAACCACGGCTCGTTTTCTCTTCAACCATGTCATCGCATGATTTGGCATGCCTAAGGAGTTAGTCTTCGACCATGGAAATAATTTCAAGAATGAAATATTCCAAGATCTATCCCATAATCTGTGGTTCACGCATGAGTTTGTGTCACCACACTACCCCCAGTCCAATGACCAGGTAGAAGTTGTTAACAAAGTACTTGAAATGATTTTACAGCGTATGGTAAAAAACCATAAAACTAATTGGCACCATATGGTATTTTCAGCCTTATGGGCATATCACATGACGGTCAAATCCTCAACTAGGTTCACACCTTTCCAGTTTTTATACAGAATGAAGGTCATGCTTCCCATTGAATGTGAAATCCCAAACTTCCACACAACTATCGAACTCTTCACTGATTCTCAGCCTTTAGAACACCAGTTGGTACAATTAGAGCTCGTCGAAGAAATTCTACGTGAGTCCTTCCAACATAATGAGGCTCACAAGAAAAGAGTAAGAGCATCATTCAACCGCAACATCACCCCTCGCTTATGTTTTGAGGGGGAGCTAGTCCTCTACTATGATGCTGCAAAAGAAGCGTTAGAACCCATGAAGTTTGAAAAATTATGAAAGGGTCCTTACATCATCAAATAGTTTCACCTCAAAGGAGCATACATTATATCTGAACCCTCTGGTACATGCCTAACTAAACTCGTCAATGGGCTCTACCTCAAAAAATTCCACCCATAGGGCAGGAATTCTTAGCCCTAGAGATAAAGTGAATGTAACATAAATATTTAGGATGATCACAATCATCATGGACTTGTTCTAAAAGCAATGCTCTTTTCTCATAAATGGACCATCCCCCCATCCAATATTTTTGATTTGTTGATGGAGCCTCTTGATGGTCACAAAATCTAGTAGCAGCCGCCTGGGCCATATACTCTCTTGACGGGTCACCATTCCTCACCAATGGAGTATGTATCAGATCAACTACAAATAATCAACCAGAATATGATGGATTCATCGAGTTGTTGAGTGATGCCTCTAACCAGGGAATTAGCCATCTACATGTATTTCTTGATTCCCAGTTAGAAGTATCGTAGTTAAAACATGCTTTTCAAGTACGATATTTGCACCTTTTTAGGAAATACTTGCATGCGCGACAATTAAGTCGTCACTTTGATCACATTATATTTACACATACTAAGAAATAAAATTCATGTAGTCGATCGCATAGCTAACCATATCCTAGAATGTAATGCATCTCATATAAACCATTATCCATGAAAAGAAAAATCATAAAGCATAATACCCATCATAGGTACATAATATCCAATGTCGTAAACATATCCAAACATAAAAAAATAATAACAACCATAGACACATCATAAGAGCTGCCAAAAAATACATCTTGCATATATACATAAAAAAATATGTGTCCCAGTATACAAAACAGGTCACTGACCATCATGTCGGTAAAAAATATACATATCATCAATTCAGGAAAGCATTCTCATAATGGGTGCTTTCCCTGTCCATACAAAATCTCTAGGGCTGAACCTCGTCTGGTGGGTCCTCAAGACCCATGTGAGTACCCGTTGCTAGTATAGGAGCAACAGTCGCGACAACAAGTGCTACTATGTGTAAAGTCGAGCGATGAGCACTCTCTCGGGCCATCATTGTCTCCAACCATATGTCATCCAGGTTGTCAAAACCCCTGGTCAAAAAGCCTCAAGTCAGCCTCTCCAACCGACTCCACGAATCTGCTAGATCCGCAACATGAGCATTAAACTTCTCAACTCGAGCCTCTGTTGCCAACACTCGAATATCAACAGCAACCAACAACTCCTTGATCAAATCCACCCAACGACTCAACGCATGCAAGGAGAGAAGAATCCACACTGGTAGCTGCAACGCTGCTACCCTCGCCTGAGGTGTTATCACTCATTAGTTTTAAACAATTTCATTGAAATGGTTTTACATGCCATTCACCTAGTTTCATGTTGTCTCATAGTTAGTTTCATGAAAGTTTTGAAGAAATTACATGTGTTGATGTCTACCCTAAGTCTAAACCCACCTCAAGTAGTGTCATATCAATCAAGTCCACCTCATACCATCTAATTTTCATTCCCACGCTTTTAAATCAAAAAGATATTCCACTTGTCATTTTTACACAGTTTCATAGTGAATTATTGGGAAAATCAACATATTTCGTTATGAAACTGCCTTATAGTTCCGTAGTGAATCTGTCAGCAGTTTAACTAATTTCGCTACGAAATTGGGTTTTTTCCTGCAGAGATTGACAGAGTGGTGCGAGGTGTAAAATTTTGATGATGAAGACAAAGGTGAGGTCTTAATAGTTAGTTATCATAATTCCCAAACATGCAAGGTCGTGTATTTTGTAATCATTTCCTCTTATGGTCACATGTGTCATATTTTCACTTCGAATTGTAAAAATACCTTTTAAACCTTTCCCCCAAGCTGCTCCTTATCATTCATCATCCAATTCTTGCATGTAAAGCATCTCAATGTCACTGTTTGAGAGCTAGTTCACCACGCAAAGCAAGTTTCTATTCAATTTTGATTCTGCAGGTGTCATAAGCAAGGAGGCAGCGAGAAGTAGAAAGGATCAATGACATCAAAGAGAAAATAAAACAAGGGTGTTTATTGCGTAAGGTATGAACTTATGGATTTGAAGTTGTTAAATGAAGATCCCAGCGCTATGGAGGCTTTCAGGAAGGTAGGTTGCCTACAATTTTGTCAAAAACTGCAAGGTTTCCATGTCCAGGTATCCAAAGAATTTGTAGCAAATTTTACAGGGACGACATCAAAAGTTGGAGTTTTGAATCTCACAGTGTCACCAGATGTCATCTCCCAAGCTACATAATTACCTAGAGGTGGTGAATAATGGTTCAATGGCACAAAATTCATAATGAAAAGTTGTGAAGTGTTTCTCAAATAAGAGCACAGAGGAGCTAACATGAAAAATGGAATCCTCAGGGGTTATATGAAAGAGAATTATGAAAAACTGTTGTTGGTGGTCCAAAAATACTTCACCTGTGATGGGAGATTCCACATGGTTTATCCTTATAATTTTAGACTCCTTTTGCATTTTGTTGGTAAGAAACCACTTGACCTACCTTTCTTTTTATATAGAAGTTTGGGAAATATGTCAGATAAATTCCAGGTCAAGGAAGAGGGTAGTGAAACATCAGTCTTTCACCATGGTATGATCAAATTGTTAGTGCTGGAGGAATTGAAAAGGTTAAGTAGAGATTGGGCCTCTTTTATTTTTATGAATGGATATCAAGTAGATGCAGTGACTCCAAAGAAAGTTTCAAAACCAAAAACTACTCCATCTCCAGCTGTAATAGAAGAGATTGATGAAGAAAGAGGAAAACCTCCTATAGAACCAATGGACATTGAAGTTGAACCTCTGCAAGAGACTAATATCCCTCGACTATCACTTGCAAAGAAAACACAAAGAATTAGCAAAAAAAAAAAGTAAGAGGGTAACAAGGAGCCAAGCATTTGCCAAAGGAAACCTGGAAGACATCCTCCAAGCAATAGATATTGAAGAATCCCCAATAGTACAGGCAGAAGACATTGAGGGAGATAGAAGAAAATTGAAGAAAGGTAAGTCTGTCAAGAAGTTGGATTTTCTAGGAGAGGATGTTGGCTTCATTTTTCAACCAAGGAAACCACTGACCAGGTCACAGATTGAAAAGGATGCCATGGAAATAAAAGGAGCAGAAAAGGTTAGTGAAGTTAAGCGGCTAGAGAACATCATAGATCTATCCCCAACAACAGAAGAAGTTTTTGTACAAAGAAAAGGGAAAGAACATGTTGAATAAAACGCTGAAGTACAAATTTTGCAAGAACAATTAAGAGAGGCCAGGGAAGAGGTAGCTGAAGTGAAGAAGGAATTAAAAGAATCTAAGGTTGACAGACAACTAATGGCTAATTTTGACAAAGAGATGAAGAAGCAGCTGGATAAGTACGACAAGAAGGAGCCACATAGATCCATGTTTCAGAAAAAGTCATTTTCAGGCACAATGCCCACCATACTTCATTTCAGGTACGCCCCCTCTTGTCACTTAGAAATTCAAGTTATTTCAAATATATTTGTATAAAAATATTATTTTACTTGGGGTATTGGCTGCAGGTATTGCAGGCACACCAAGTCACCATATACCCAAGAAAACAAAAGTACAAGAGAAAGTATCATTCTACCCTCAGCATGATAGGCTTCCCTAAAAATCTTTGCATATCCTGACATCATTTATTTAAAGGAATAAACCATAGGTTTCATTCACTTGACCATGTTTATCATCACCCCACCTTGCACATGATAAGCACCCTTGCAGGTCGGTAGAGCCTCACCTTCCACGGCATCGATCACTCATATAGACCATACGTCAATATTTGGAGCCATGGCCATAAACTCCGGCTTGGGAACCATTTCATGTTTTTACATCCATCATCAAACATCAAGTCAATTTTTACTCATTGCATGTCAAAACCCCATTCCTGGGTCACCATTCTATACAAGCGGATCAACAAAAACACACCACCGTGTTTCAATTTATTACCTGGAAAATGTCCCTAATTAGCTTTGGTCGGAGCTTTGTATTCTTTACCACACCCAGCCATGTCAATCATAGAGAAATATACACTCACCCTGGATGTCCTACCGACCCTAGGGATTTCCTCATCAGAAATTGTTATGACTGTTTCCACTCGCATTTACACTTTTGACCTCAAGCCACTTAACTATCATCACTAGTTATAACCATTTCTCATCATCATACCTAGTTAACACATCACAATACGCCCTGCTACATCAGAAACCCTAGTCCCTTGCATCAATACTCATTTCGATCGGTTGATGCTTCCTTCTTGTTGACTTGTACAACCACTTTCCAAAAAGGAGGAATTACCTTGGATAACTCCTCACCTCAATAGGGGCCACCTCAGTTGGCACGATGGGAATCATCATTGCTCACTAATGTCATCGATCCTCTTGAAATTCGACATCAACATGAGTTGTCATGTCCAATATGGTATCATACTTCATAACCGTTTCACTCTGTCAGAATTCGTTGAAGACACATGAATCAATATGCATCTCTCTCGGCAATGCTTACATGGGAAGGTCCCCAATGGTAAAAAACCCATGCATACAATGAGCACCTTCTCTAAACATGCCATACCAAGATTATGCATGTGGGTACCACATTCAGCCTTTTTTCAAAGAAAAAAATCCCTCGAGGGCGTCAGCAATCATCGTCATTAACCAACAACAGGTCACTACCAAAAGTGTGACATGAACAAAAACCACTATCTGTCAGATTAGCTTAACAAGTCAAACATCACGAGCATTGGACATGCCCACCTCATAGAAATATTTCTTATTTTATCTCTTGCAGGTTTCCTACAAAGCATGGTGTCTTTTTTACTTAAGACAAGGGGTCCCCAAACTCAGTTAAAAAGCAATTTACCCTCTCTCTCTCTCAAAAGGATCACACAGAAAAGAAAACATAACGTATTTTTGCTATATAGATTTCTTCATATACCTCATACATTAGGGGGAAACTGTTAGCACCAGAAAATCGTACAGGAAAAAGACATTAAAAACTTCAAGCATAAGGTATAGATGAATATTTTCAGAGAAGGAATACATTAGAGCAGGCTATAATTTAATTTTTTCCTAAGGTTTAGAAGGAAATTAAATGACAGTGCACTTGCATCAAAGGAATTTTGCACACAGAGCGGCTATTCCTTCGATAGTTGCATGGTCCTAAAGATGGCGAAATTTCACCATCCGGGACCACTTGGCACACTTGGTTAAGATGCTTTTTTTCCCAATAATGTCAAGGACTGTCGCACTTGAGCCACCTTGAGGAGTAATGTAGCCCACAAAGGGATCCCTCCTCCACTCTTGTGTCACTATCCATTTTGGGCTAAGAGAAGAGGGAGGAATTAAAAAAATGTCTATATAAGCCAACCTTTGGAAGAAGAATGGGAGACACATTGTTATGATGGCCAAATTGATTCATAGCAAACCAGCTTGCATAGTCCAACAATAGAGGGATTGGAAGGACTCATATGTTGGCCAACCAACATCTCATTCCAAGAGAGAGAGGTTCACCACTTGATCTTGATCTACCATGCTTTGAGAGAGGGAAGAGACACTTGTAGGTACTCGAGGGAAGGATAACTCCTTGTTTTGGGTATTTGAGCTCCGTAGCTCAAAGGACCCTCTTTAAGTGTTTAGCATTGTATCTTTTTTACCACCAGCACCTAATAAAGGGAGAACTCTCCACTTGTGTTATTAGGTTGTTTGTTCCATCAAGCTTTTGTATTTTGTATCTTGTGTTTTGTTTTGATCTTAGTGTTGTATGCTTAGTTTTCCCTCAAACTTAGTTTACATTGTGTTGAATTTGTTCCACTAACAGTAGACTATCATTTTTCTCTGTGACCTTGTGCATGTAGCATCTAGCTTGCTAAAGAAGTGTTTTTCGTATGCCCTCGTGCCAAATACACTACCACAATATTATTAATAATTGTTCCATGGGGTTAAGGTGGAACTTGAACTTAATGCACAAATCTATAAAATTATTCCTGAATTTAAAAAATGCATAAGTCAACAGAGGCTCTATTTTTCCAATTCATCATTTTCTAATCTATTTTCCTTAAATATATATATATATATATTTTCATGGATAGTAGCTATCTAATTCTTTAATGCTTAAACACATTAGTATTTGTTATTATATCTAAATTATTATTCATTAATAATAATAATAATAATAATAATAATTATTATTATTATTATTATTAATTATTTAAACATTATTCAATTATTAAATAAATAGATTATAAATAATTAAATAATTTTAAAAATTTATTATTATTACCAAATTACCAAATTTTGATTTTGATTTTATTTTATTTTGTAATTTAAGATTCACTTTTTTTATTTTTCCAAACTTGATGTCGTTTAATTAGGAAATCACACGGGAGCTCTTCAAAACTTCAATTATTTTTAAATTCATTATGATGATGTCTTTTTGAGTATATTCCACCTATATTTTCAAGGGGAATTTATAGAATGGTTTAGAAATTTAGAGGTCAATCATAGCCAACCATGGTCAACCATGGTCGAATGTTGCATTGTAACAAAAATTGTCTCCATATAAAAATAATTGAAAATCATGGTCAACCATGGTCGAACGTCACATTGTGACAAATATTTTCTCGATATGAAAATGAACCATGGTCAACAATGGTCTAACGTTGCATGTGACAAATATTTTCTCAATATGAAAATCAACCATGGTCAACCATGGTATATCGTCGCATTGTGACAAAGATTCTCTCGATATGTAAATCAACCATGGTCAACCATGGTCTAACATCGCATTGTGATAGGAATTGTGTCAATATGAAAAGAAACCATGTGTTTATAATATTTTTCTTAGGGTTTACATACCTTGGGTTTATAATATTTGTCCCTTGGGCTTAATATTATCCCCTTGGGTTTATAATATTAATGTCTTGGGTTTATTATTCACTTAGGTTTATAATAGCAATCATGGTCAATCATGGTCAATCATAGCGAGTCATGGTAAACCATGGTCGAATATCGCATTATGAAAAAAATGGTCTCCATATGAAAATCATGGACAATCATGGTCAATCAGGGTCAGCCATGGCTGATCATGATCAACCATGTCTTATAAAATGAAACATGGTCAACCATGGTCAATCTTGGTCAAACATGGTCGAGTGTCACATTGTCAACCACGTGTTTATAATATTTATCTTAGGATTTATATACCTTGGGTTTATAATATTTTCCCCTTGGGTTTAATATTACCCCCTTGGTTTCATAATCCCTTGGGGTTTTAGTATTAATCCCTTGGGTTTATAATATTAATCCCTTGGTTTATTTTTCACTTGGTTTTATAATATCAATCAATGCCAATCATGGTCAAGGATAGCCAGTCATGGTCAACCATGGTTACCATGGTCGAATATCGCATTATGACAAAAATTGTCTCCATATGAAAAACATGGACAATCATGGTCAACCATGTTTTATAGAATGAAACATGGTCAACCATGTTCAATATTTGTCATACATGGTCGAATTTCGCCCCGTGACAAAGATTTTCTGGATATGAAAATCAATCATGGTCATTCATGGTCAAACATGGTCCAATGTCACATTGTGACAAATATTTTCTTGATATGTAAATCAACAATGGTATAGAATGTCACATTATGAAAAAAATTGTCTCCATATGAAAATCATGGGCAATCACGGTAAACCATGGGCAACCATGGTTGATCATGGTCAACCATGTTTTATAAAATGAAACGTGGTCGACCATGGTCAATCTTGGTCAAACATGGTCGAATGGTACATTGTGACAAAGATTGTCTCGATATGAAAACCAATCATGGTCAACCATGGTCCAACGTCAAATTGTGACAAATATTGTCTCGATATGTAAATCAACCATGGTCTCGAATGTCGCATTGTGACAAGAATTGTCTCCATATGAAAATCATGGGAAATCATGGACATTCATGGTTAACCATCGTTAACCATGGACGGTCGTAGTCAACCATGTTTTATAGAATGAAACATAGTAAACCATGGTAAACCATGTTTATTTTAGCATTTATAATATTGATCCCTTGTGCTTAGACAATATTCAACCATGGTCTAACATCGCATTGTGACAAAGACTATCTCTTTATGTAAATCAACCAATGTCAACCATGGTCTAACGTCGCATTGTGATAATAATTGTCTCAATATGAAAATTGATCATGGTCAAACATGTGTTTATAATATTTGTCTTAGGGTTTATATACCTTGGGTTTATAATATTTTCCCCTTGGGTTTAATATTACCCCCTTGGGTTCATAATCCCTTGGGGTTTTAGTATTACTCCCTTGGGTTTATAATATTAATCCCTTCAGTTTATCATTCAATTGGGTTTATAATATCAATCATGTTCAATTATGGTCAATCATAGCCAGTCATGGTTAACCATGGTAGAATATCACATTGAGACAAAAAATGTCTCCATATGAAAATCATGGAAAATCATTGACAATCATGGTCAACCATGGCCAGCCATGAATGATCATGGTCGACCATGTTTTATAGAATGAATAATGGTCAACCATGGTCAATCTTCATCAAATATGGTCGAATGTCTAATTGTGACAAAGATTGTCTCGATATGAAAATGAATCATGGTCAACAATGGTCCAACGTCGAATTGTGACAAATATTGTCTTGATATGTAAATAAACCATGGTCTTGAATGTCGCATTGTGACAAACATTGTCTCCATATGAAAATAATGGACAACCATGCAAAATCATGGTCAACCATGGTTTTCCATGGTTGACCTTTGTAAACCATGTTTTATAGAATGAAACATGGTGAACCTGTTGATATTTAACAGGAAATTTTCAGCACCCATGATCCTATTGAAAATTAAGCACCTACACTAGGGTGGGTCCCACAGGCTATTTTTAGGTGCATATCCATTTTTATTATCCCTTAATTTAGATGGACATTAAAATGTAATATATTCTCAATGTGGACTTGAAAATAGTTAACTGAAGTGGAAAATTAGTTAGCTAAGTGAATTTCGAGTTAGAGTTTGGTTGGTGGGACATGAAGAGTAATTCTAGCTGTAACAACATGATTCCAGTTGTAACAAAGTTGGAAGTGTAGTGGTTCATGAGTTTGTGCAAGATGTAAATATTTTAACTTCGTTAAGTGAGTTAAACTCAATTGTGCTAGTTGTAACAGAAGATACACTAGTGAGAGATCAAGTGAATTAAATATTAATTAATTCACAATCAATGATCTCACATGTAACTGAGGATTTACTAATATTAGTTGCATGCATGTCAGATTCAGTGGAGACCCAATTGAGTTCTAGGTGAAAGGGAAGTTGACTATCAGTTGCAACATTATCTGCTTGCACACATGCAAGCACTGTGCCCATGATACTTGCACAGTCAAGGCAAGTAGGATTGCATCAATTCAGGGATTGCATTCAACAAGGATTGCACAGTAAAGGCAGGCTATCTGGAGGTAGTAAACTCACTAAGGGATTTGCCAATTTTTGTATGATAGTGTGAGACAATTAGCTGATGTACTAAGGGATCTTGTGAGAATAGTTTTGTATGTAATTGTTTCATGATCCATGATATACTATACAATAGAAGATAGTGGGGTTTATAGCTATAAGCTTTCCCCGGGAAATTATCTGTGGTGTGTGTGATTGATCTTTCTTCATGTTCATGTGATTGGCTATTGTGTTTTTAATTCCGCAAAGATTTTTAGAAGAGATTCAGTATTTAACTTTAGCAAATTGTTAGATCGGGTGAATCCACGATATACATGCATATTGTATAATTTCTACATGGTATCAGAGCACAAGAAATTGTAGAAGTGAAGCAGGAGTTGAGTTTGTGACTAGATAGAATTCAAATTGGCAGAAATAATTTCTTGGTGCTACAGTTGATTCACAATTGAAATGGATTTCAATGGATTGAGGTTAGAGTATGCACTCGAGGGTAGTTCAAGCTAGATTTATTCGAAGGACATTATGGAGGTAGTACTCAAACACAATGGCTTGAAGGAATTAAATGAAAAATATGTTCCTAAGCTAGATGCTGCAGATGCTGCCAATCTTGATGCATGGTAAAAGAAAGTGGCAAAGGTGAGGAGGATCTTGTTGGAGGGAGTAGGAGACCACATTGTCTCAAGCCTCCATTGGAAAGCCACACCATATGCTATGTGGAAGGCTTTGACGGATCTATTCCAAAGTAGCAACGACCATAGGAAATTGGCGCTCAAAGATAAAATCAGGAAGGTCAAGATGGAAATGGGCGACACCATTCCAAAGTATCTCACAAAGTTTGTCTAATGTCGGGATGAACTGGCTAGTGTATGAATAAAAATCATTGATGATGACTTGATGAGTTTGGCTCTCCTAGGACTTCCTAAGAGTTGGCACAGTTATGAATACTCTGTCAACAGACGAGAAAAATTTCCGGATTGGGAATGACTGTGGACAGATCTGGCGCAGGAGGAGTTCAGGTGGAACACCAGAGATGGCTCTTCATCAAAGCATGATGATGAAGATGATTGTGCTTTGGATGCCAAGGCCAAGAAGGGGAAGGGGAATAAATTCCATTCTAAATCGGAGTCTAAAGGCAAGAAGCAGGATATGTCCATGGTGAAGTGTTTTCACTGTCACAAACATGGGAATTTTGCTACTAACTATCCACAAAATAAGAAGAACAAGAAGGTTGTTGGAGCTGCAGGTGGAGAGGACCTTGCCTCGAAATTTAAGCTTCACTTCTCCTTGATTGCATGCATGGTGTCAAGTGTGTTTGGATCAGTGCGGTATTTGGATAGTGGCGCTTCCTTTCACATGATGCGAGACAAGGAATTTTTCAGTGACTTGGAGGAGAAATATCTCCAAATTCATATTGAGATGGATGACGACGGATGGTATAGTGCTACCGAGATTAGTACCATTACCTTTCAGAGGGAGTCAGTTAAACCATTTCAATTAAAAGTTGTAATGCATGTACCAGGTATGAAGAAAAATTTGGCCTCAGTCGCAATGTTGGAGGACGGAGGTTATGACTTTGTTTTTAGTGATGGAAAAGCTTTCCTGTGACATAAAACAATGGGTCAAGCCAACAGGATAAGGATTCGAGTTAATAATCTCTACAAGCTGGAGGTAGATGGTTGCGCTGCCATGATGGGAAAGCTAGAAAAAGTGGTGAGCCAGGATGAGGGCGAATTATGGCACCAACGATTTGGCCATGTTCATCATGGAGCCTTGAAAGTCATGCAGAAAATATCCACTGGATTTCCAATGGGAACACTTGCTCAGTTAGATCAGTGAAAGGGTTGCACCACGGGGAAGTATGTAAAGTCCACCTTTCATGATAAGGAGAATTGTGCTTTGGGGATCCTTGATAGAGTTCACACAGATATGTGTGGACCATTCTCGGTTGATTCAATAGAAAAACATAAGTACTATTTAATCTTTGTTGATGACATTTCTCGTAAATGCTGGATCTCCTTCATGTAGAAGAAAGATCAAACATTCTCTAAGTTCTGTGAGTTTAAGGTATTGGTGGAGAAAGAGGCAGGGAAGCAAGTGAAGGCTCTTAGGAGTGATAATGGTGGAGAATACATCTCTAACAAATTCAAGAAATTCTGCAGCAAAGAAGGAATTCGAAGATAACTCATAGTGCATCATAACCCACAACAAAATGGGGTCGCAGAGAGGAAGAATAGAACGATCAAAGGTGAAACACGAGAGATGTTGCATGATTAAGGCCTACTAATGCATTTGTGGGCAGAAGCATGCAACACTGTGGTTTATGTGCAAAATTGTTGTCCTCATAGAGTACTTAGCATGAGTACACCTGAAGAAGATTTCACTGGTAAGAAACCGGATGTTTCACACTTTAATATTTTTGGCTCATATGTTTATGTGCATGTGACCAAGGATGCCAGGAACCAGCTGGAACTGACTGCTGAAGTTGGGATTTTTTTTGGGGTACACAAAAACACCCCATAATTATCGTGTGTATTTTCCAAATAGCATAATCACTGCTGTGCGACGAGATATAAAATTTGATGAGGGGAAAGCCATGCGGTTGTCCCTTGAGAGGGAGTTGGACTTGCATGCAGAGGAGGAACTGCTGGTTCCCAAAGATAAGTCTCAAGATGTGGATCAACCACATGAGGAGGTTCATGGAGTGGAGGAAGCCACTCATCCAAAGCCATCCATCAGAAATGACAGAAAGTGACCATAGAAGCTGATAGGCTAAGACTTGATGCTGCACAGAATGTAAGAGCCCCTACTTCACAGCACAGACAGAGACAGTCTCTTGACCGAATTACTGGATACATGGATCTTATGAGAAAATGTATTTTTACTGGACCATATTCCTTTCAGGAAGTAGTGCAGCAGCCTACTTGGGTTGATGCAATGGTGGAGGAGTATGACTCCATTGTAAAAAATAGTACATGGGAAATTGTCCCAAGACCGGTTGATAAATCAGTGGTAGGTTCGAGATGGATCTATAAGGTAAAGAAAGCTGCTAATGAGAGTGTGGAGAAATACAAGGCCATATTTGTTGCCTGTGGTTTCTCACAGATGGAGGGGATATATTATGATGAGAATTTTCTGCATGTCGCAAGGTACTCTTCCATAAGGACCATCCTTGTACTCTCAGCACAGATGGCCTGGCACATTCATCAGATGGATGTGAAAACTGTGTTTCTCAGTGGGATCATTGAGGAAGAGGTGTACATAGAGTAGCCTGAAGGTTTCGAGATCTTCAACAATGAGTCGCATCCGTGCATACTCAAAAGAGCGTTGTATGGGCTGAATCAAGCACCTCGTGCTTGGTAAACTCAGATATACAACTATTTCACCAGGCTGGGCTTCACCAAAAGTGAAGCAGATGAAAACCTGTACTATATTGTGGTTGAGGGTAAGCTATTGATCATTTTTATTTATGTTGATGATTTAATTTTGACTTGTGATAAGCAGCTGATACACTCATACAAGGAGGATCTTGCAAGGGAGTTCGAAATGAAGGATATGGGCCTCCTTCATTATTTCCTTGGATTGGAAATATGGCAGCGGGATGGTGAAATTTTTGTATCTCAAGGAAAGTATTAAAAGGAGATACTGGGTAAGTTTAACATGGAGAGCTGAAAACCCATGGATACTCCTCTTCTAGGAAACTGGAGGAAAGAGGATGCTACTTCTGGAGAGGTAGTGGATGCTATTGTCTATCGACAGTTAGTGGGTTTGCTAATGTATCTAGTGAACACGAGACCAAAAATTTGCTATGCGATTAACCAACTGAGTAAAGCTATGGTTAAGCCTACCAATCTCTTTTGGAAGGCAGGGAAGCATGTCCTGAGATACCTGAGGGGTACATCAAAGTATGGTCTATGGTACAGACAAACGGATGGAGTGAAGTTGCATGGCTTCACAGATGCAGATTAGGCTGGCAGTCCATCGGACAGAAAGAACACATTAGGGGGGATCTTTAGCAATTGATCTACATTTTTTTCTTGGTATAGTAGGAAGCAGAGATTCGTGGCACTCAGTTCAGCGTAAGCGGAATACATGACAGCAAGTCAATCTGCATGTGAGGCTATCTGGATGAGAAAGATCTTGGTTGGTTTGTTTGGTTCTCAGATGGATCCGACAGTGATTCATTGTGATAATCAAAGTTGCATTAAACTCTCGATTAATCCTGTGTTTCATGATAGGTCCAAGCATATAGATATTCGGTACCATCATCTCATAGATTGTGTTTAGAGAAGAATCATGTTTCTTCAGTACATTCCCACGGAAGATAAGGATGTAGATATTTTGACGAAGGCGCTCACCAGGAGAAAATTTGAATACCATAGAAACATGATTGGGGTGAAGGATAATCCCTTTCTTGTCGAGAGGGAGTGTTGAGATTCAATAAGAAATTTTTGGCACCCATGATCCTAGTGAAAATTAAGCACCTACGCTAGGGTGGGGCCCACATGCTATTTTTAGGTCCATGTCTGTTTTATTATCCCTTATTTTAGATGGACATTAAAATGTAATCTATTCTCAATATGGACTTGAAAATAGTTAACTGAAGTGGAAAATCAGTTATCTCATTGAATTTATAGTTAGAGGTTGGTTGGTGGGACATGCAGACTAATTCTAGTTGTAACAGAGTGATTCTAGTTGTAACAGAGTTGGAAGTGAAGTGATGCATGAGTTTTTGCAGTTGTAAAAATTTTAACTCAGTCAAGTGAGTCAAAATCAGTTGTGCTAGTTGTAGCTGAAGATACGCTAGTGAGAGATCAAGTGAATTAAATATTAATTAATTCACAATCAGTGATCTCGCATGCAACTGAGGATTATTAATATTATTTGCATGCATGTCAGATCTAGTGGAGACCCAATTAAGTTCTAGGTGAGAGGGAAGTTGACTATCAGTTGTGACATTATCCGCTTGCACACATGCAAGCACACACACATTGGATGTTCCCATGATACTTTCGCAGCCAAGGAAGGCAGGATTGCATCAATTCAGGGATTGCATTCAACAGGGATTGCGTCATGAAGGCAGGTTGTCTGGAGGCAGTAAATTGGCTAAGGGATTTTCTAATTTTTGTATGATAGTGTGAGAAAATTAGTTGATGTACTGAGGGCTCTTGTGAGAAAAATTTTGTATGTAATTGTTTCATGATCCATGATATAATATACAATAGAATATAGTGGGGTTTTTAGCTGTAAGCTTTCCCCAAGAAATTATATGTGTTGTGTGTGATTGATCTTTCTTCATGTTCATGTGATTAGCGATTGTGTTTTTAATTCCACAAATATTTGTAGAAGCGATTCAATATTTAACTTTAGCAAATTGTTAGATCAGGTGAATCCAAGATATATATGCATATTGTAAAATTTCTACACAACCGTGTTCAACCATTTTTATTTAAACATTTATAATATCGATCCCTTGGTTTTATAATATCAATCATGGTTAATCATGGTCAATCATAGCCAGCCATGGTCAACCATGGTTGAATGCCTCATTATGGAAAAAATTATCTCCATATGAAAATCAACCTATATGTCTACATGTACCTATACCTGTAGTCTATTGTAACCTATGCCTGAGCTCCATGTACCTGTTATCCTACTAACCTTCCTGTAAGATATGATCTTGTAGTTTTTTCCCGCAAGAAATCATAACTACTATATGATTAACCTGTATTCGTCTATTATGAGCATCTACAACCCAATTCACTTTACCCTTGATGTACTTTATCTCAAAGTAAAAATCCTTTATCGTGGCCAACCATCTAGCTTTCATGGAATTTAAATTCAGTTGGTCAAACAAATATCTCAACCCAATGTGATCACTCATGAGGACAAAACTCCTTCCAAGAAGATAGTGCCTCCACATATTCAATGCATGAATGATCGCTACCAGCTCAAGATCATGTGATGGATAATTATTCTCTTGCTCATTTAGTTTCTATGACTCATAGCATACTACTTGTCCCTCCTGCATAAGAAATCCACCAAGCCCTCTCTTGCAAGCATCTGTACACACTACAAAATCTTTGTCTGGATCTACAATTTTTAACACTGGATAATTTTTCAACAAATAATTATATTGTTCGAAACTTGTTTCACATTCCGCTGTCTATTCAAATTTCTTACCTTTCCTCTGAAATGGCGTGATAGGGTATGAAATCTGGGAGAAGTTCCTTATGAACCTCTTATAATAACCTGCTAGCCCCATGAATGATCTTACCTCATCCGCGTTTTTAGGAGCTACCCACTCCATGATAACTCTTATCTTCTCTAGATCCACTACTATGCCCTCCTTGGAGGCCACAAGCCCCAAGTATGTGCATGTGTCTAAAATAAACCACATTTACTAAACTTTGCATACAACTGATGCTCTCTCAACAATCTCAATATTGTTGCAAAATGCTCTCATTCACTTCCTCATTCTTAGAATATATCGAGATGTTATCAATGAATACAATAACAAACTTGTCCGGATAAGGATGCAATGCACTATTCATCAAGCACATAAAAGTAGTTGGAGCATTAGTAAAACCAAATGGAACTACAACAAACTCATAATGCCCATACTTGGTCTTGAAAGTTATCTTCTAAATATCCTCTTCCTTGATGCGTACCTGATGATATTCGGATATCAAATCAATCTTTGAGAACACTGCTCCTCCCTTTGACTGATTAAACAAGTCATCAATCCTCGACAACAAATACTTCTTCTTGATGGTCACCTTTTTCAACTACTTGTAATCAATGCATAACCTAAGAGTACTATCCTTCTTCTTCAGAAACAAGACCGATGCACCCCTCAATGATACACTTGGCCTACTGTATCCTTTGTCAAACATTTCCTTCAACTGCAACTTCGGCTCTACTAAATCTGGAGCGATCATCATGTATGGTGCCTTTGCTGCTGGTGCTACCCCTGGTACCAACTAAATAGAAAATTCCACCTCTCTATGAGGTGGTAACTTTGATATCTCTACTGGAAACACATCTTGAAATTGTTTTAAGATGGGTTACCTACTCAATATCTCTGCATCCTCATCATCATTACCTTTATCACTAGAAATGTGCACTACAAATAACACACACCCTCTTCTGTGGCTGCGCTTTTGCTGCATAGTTGTCACCATCCTAACTTATGTTTCTTTCTTCTTACCCTGTAAGATTCTCTGCTCTTCATTGTCATCCAAGCACACAATGGGTTTTTCATAATAGTCCACTTTGGTCCTATGAATATATAGCCATTCCATACCCAAAAACATACTATATGACCCAAATGTTAATACATTTAGATATGTTGATGTAGGAATACCATTGTCAAATGCACAATCTCTTACCCAATTATAAACTCTCTTCTTGGTACCTGTAGCCAACTACACTAACTAATATTCTGTATGCACTTATTTATTCAAACCACATCTATCCACCAAGTCAGGGTTAACATAACTATAATTAGATACAAGGTCAATCAAAATAGAAACAACTTGATCACAAAGCTTACTGTCCATATCAATGATAGATTCTTGATGATCTTCCTGCCTGTTATCTAGCACTGCGTAGATACAAGGAATGCTCTAGCCAACATCCCCAGAATTTTGTGCCTCATGTGTGCAGACAATCCATTTTAAGATGCTCCTTACCAAATGTCCAACACTTCAATTGTCCTGTACCATCACCTCTATTCTGTTGTGTAACTAGCTCCAAAAATAGAAGAAAAGAGATATCAACGCCTTATAAATGAGCCACTTCGAGGGGGCAACCTCCAATACATTACATAAATGAACAATTCTTGGATGATACAAATGAACAAAACCTCCTTCTATATATAGGAGTCCATGGGGCCACAATATAATCCTAGTGGGGCCACAATGTAATCCTAGCCGACCTAACAATAATAATGTAAGGGCACAATAATAACAATATGTGGGTTACAAAGGTACAATAATAACAATAAGGGGGGCTACACTAACATAATAAGGGGCTACACTATTAATATAGGGACTTAACATGCCCCTCTCCTTCAAACAAGTGTTGTCCTCAACGCTTGATTATTTCTTGATGCTTCTGTATAAAATTCTCATCCTCCTATGTGAAATCTTCTACAGGAAAGTTCTTCCACTTGCTAAGATACTCTGAAATTGATCGTACTTGTCGAGTTCTTGTTTCTA
This sequence comes from Pinus albicaulis, assembly GCA_034641835.2. NCBI lineage: Eukaryota > Viridiplantae > Streptophyta > Pinopsida > Pinales > Pinaceae > Pinus > Pinus albicaulis. The sequence goes on along the minus strand of CM076572.1, from coordinate 902,789,753 downwards.
TGACTGCTTCATAACTTCTTTCGATTTGATGTTGATATTCCTGTTGTTTCATTAGATTCTGCACCAAAGTTGGGTTATCCTTTGAGAGTTGGAGAACTTGTTGTTGATGCTCGATGTGATCTTCCACTAATTTATCATCCATATTTGCTATTATTTGATCCTTCAAAACATCCAACTTAGCCTCCATTTCTGCTTTTAAACCATCTATTTTATCTTCAATTGCTCTTCGTAAGATTGAAACTTGTTGCACTTGGTACCGTAATTTTGATATCTCATACTGCAACTCTTCCTCTTCATGCGTCATAGAATAGATTTTTGGGGGATTAATGGGTATGGAATTATTTTTTGGAGGCATTATAGAACCCAATACCGATAAAAATTCTAAAATATGCACTTGGAATCACTTCAATTTCTTTTTCAAACAACGTTATGCAATTTTAAAAACCAAATACACACCTTTCTCTTGCTTTTGAGGAGCTAGATATTGAAATTAAATTATCTCTATAATTGCAAATCCTCAATATCTGAAATTCAGCATTATAGTAGGCCTCTGAAGCTTCCTTAAAATTCCACAGGTCTGATTTGATTTGGATTCTTCAAGACAAAGTTATGTCTAATCTTCCACAATGACCTAATTATGGACTAGTTCAGTAGAGCGAACGTGTACGACTTGCCACGTGTCACTGTTTTTTCCTTTGTCTCTGAAATTGATAGCCAAGAAACTACAGTCTGTGTACTTGCGACCACTTTTTACGACACTCCAATCCGATGCCCAGAGAGAGAGTTATTGAACTTTTCCCACGATCACCTCCTTGAGATGAAATTCAGGAGCCTGAAAAAGCACTACCGTCCATAAATCATATCTCCAAAAATATTGCGAACCAAGATCTGAAATTTTTTGACGAATTTCCTTAGGATTTCAGCTTCGCACCATACGAATTTCAGATTCTGAACCTTCGTAGAAAAAAAGTTATAGCGCAAATGCCACGATGACTTGTTTAGGAGCCTGAAAACATACCTAACTTCCAATATTCCTCAGGACTTCGGCTTCGCACCCTAAACATTTCAGCTTCTGAAACTTCGTAGCAAACAAGTTATAGCGAAAATGCCACGATGACCTGTTTGGAGCAGCGAAACCCTAGAATCCAAAGCTTTGATACCAAATGTTGTGTAACCGGCTCCAAAAATAGAAGAAAAGAGATATCAACGCCTTAGAAATGAGCCACTTCGAGGGGGCAACCTCCAATACATTACATAAATGAACAATTCTTGGATGATACAAATGAACAAAACCTCGTTCTATATATAGGAGTCCATGGGGCCACAATATAATCCTAGTGAGGCCACAATGTAATCCTAGCCGACCTAACAATAATAATGTAAGGACACAATAATAACAATATGTGGGTTACAGGGGTACAATAATAACAATAAGGGGGGCTACACTAACATAATAAGGGGCTACACTATTAATATAGGGACTTAACATATTCTGTTGTTGTGATCCATATCCTTGTCTAGATACATTGAACTTATTATGCGGTGAAACATTCTCTTTCTCTTCTATATTCTTAGGTCTTGTTCTTTTCGGGTACCATTAAACTTTAACCTTATATTTCCCTTTCCATCCTTTCTTACATTAATTATTATGCTTTGACTTCTCATAATAGTGCTTCAGTTTCCAAATAAATTCCTCAACTGACTGAGGCTCATCATATTCAATATGATCTCTAAATTCTAATGTAAATCCACTCACAAATCTCTAAACTTTAGCCTTTTCATATTTAAGATATGGTACATACCTCAAAAGGTCCAAGGACATGGTTGTATATTCCTCATCTATCATCGATCCCATTTTAAGCTCATAGAATTCCTTGGATTTGTTGTCGTAGTACCTCTCTGAAAAGTACTTCTTTCTGAAGAGTCTTTTGAATTCATACCAATTCAGATCCTCTGTCCTAATTTCTATGAACCATTTTACATCTTCCCACCAGATATATGCCTTCTCTTTGAGGCCAAAGATAGCTATTATGGCCTTCATATTCTCTGTATACTCATGTAGTTCAAAGAACTTATTCATGCCAAACCAAACATTTTTATCCTCTAGATTCTTTAACTCTCCATCAAAAGTAGGTTTCTTCACTTTCTTAAACTCATCTGGAAAGTATCCCCTTTCACTCCTCCTGTAAGGGTGATAACGATGACGATCATAGTGTCTGTTAAGATAAGAACTAGAATAATACCTATGTCCATCACCTCTTCTATCCGGAATCCAAGATTCTACCATATATGATCATGTCATCTCTATTTGACCTATGACCACCATGATAGCTACTACCATATTCCCCATTAGTTCCATCCTCCTTTCCATATCTGATCTGGATTGGTCCCTGTCTCTGCAATTCTGACAAACTCTGAAGAATCACTGCATTAACTTCTGCTTGTTTTTTCCGTGCCTGAATGATTCTGTCATTTTCTTCTTAACAACTCCTTATTTATTCCTTCAAAATCCTCAATTTGTTTGTTAAGTCAGAAGAGTGCCCAACACCACACTAATCATTTGATTCATAAGGATAGTCTTTGTAGTTTGTCATCTTGCTAGTCATCTTGATCTCTTCCTTCAAGGTATATTATGTCAGCTAAACCAAATCAACAAACCAATGTACCTTGGTATAATCCGATGGGGGGATATCTCCTCCGTAAGAATAACCAGATTAGCATACTATATATATATAATCAAGTCAACAAATAATCATCGTTTCAACCATTGTCGAGATATCATGCATGATGTCGCAACCATTACACCAACTAGACATAATGCATGCATAGTAACATATGTATGACACACATGTATACACATTACATACAAACATTGACATACATATAAAGTGCATAACTAACATAAACCCGTGATAAACACATCCAACAACAACGCCATTAAATTTCACATGGTGACATCACTGCAACCATAACCAACACCATGCATACATGGTAAGTATCTAAACCAACCAACATGAAAGCATGACCAACACAATATAAATATCATAAAAAAACCATTTCATTTATTAATTAAATTATTCATTTAATTTTTTATATAATTTTTTTAAATTAAATTTAAAAATTAATCATATAAAAACTAACATTGAACACATTATTAATAATTTTTTGTGTCATCGTTGAGGAGAGGCCATGCTAATCTTCTTTATATCGTTCCAAAAACAATCAGATGAAAAAAATATCGTTCCAAATTTATCTCTCTATATCGTTCCATTTTGATCGAGTTTAGTAAATTGTCTCGAACGAACATAAATGTGAAAATGGACGTAAGCTTTTAATATTCCTTTTTAAAACAATAAATAAAATTGGGAAACATTGCATGCTTTTAGCGACGTGGAGTGAAGTTATGCCGTGATGAAATTAGGTATTAGGTAATGGTTGTACACATTGTCGACTAAATTTAAAACCATATGATGCTCAACACCAGATTGCCTACTAGGCTCTACGCTAAATGCATGAGTTTGAATTGTGAGAGCTAGAGCCTACGTCACCTCCCCTGGTAAACTACGTCTCCTATTCCTCACCAGTCTCCCTCTCAAACTTAAATCGAAATATCACATCTGTTCCAAACTTTTTCCCCTGCCTTGTAGTTGTAGTACGCCCACGAAAGGTACGGAAGCTATAATGCTCTAATGCTATATGTCTTTTAAAAATGAGTAGTTTTTAGTGTGATTTTCTTAAGGTTTTTATTGTGAGTTTAATTTCTCCAAATTCTAGTAGGAATTTATTAAAAACAGAAGTTTGATTAGTAACTTTGCACAATCCAAGTGTTTTAGGGGTTTTTAGGGCGCTCAATCTATATATACAGTCAAAAACCAGTTTAAATAATAGAAATCAAACTTTTACCTCAAATTTTTTCACAAGATCCAGGCACTGAAATTCAAAAAATCGCACTAAAGACAATTGCTTTTAAAAAATTCATATACTTATTCCTGATCTAGTATCCAATCATCTGAAGAGTTTTATAATCTTTCTAGTCTTTCATGTAATTTGGTAAAAAAATAGAATTTTAAAATAGTATATTATTAATAGTTATTTATGTATAATAAATATATAAATAATTATTTCATAATATTTTATTAAAATTAAAAAATATATAGAAATAAATTAAATTATAATTTTATTTTAAATCATAAATATTTTATAAAAATAATTAATATATAAGTTAATATATATAAATATATAATTTGTAAACATGCATTGTTGTAAAAGTTTAAAGTTTAAGTTAATACCATGACTTATCAATAATATACGGTTAAAAACTCATTTTATATGACACTTTTTTATATAACATTTTCTTATTTAAAACAAAAAAAATAACATAATTATATTAAAGATAATTTTAAACATTTATTTATTAATACTATTAAAAATATTTTAAAATTTGACATTGTAAGCTTTTATGATCTATATCAATATTTCAAATAATTTTCCAAAAAATTCACATTGAAACCATTTACTTAATAATTATTCTAAAAATTATTTAATAATTCAATTGTTTATTTTATTTCGAAATAAACAATTATTTATTTAATAATTAAATAAACAATTATATATTTAATAATTAAATTTCTAAAAATCTTATTCCAAATCAAATTAAACACGAGTATCACATAAATAATCTATCACAAAACATGTGATATATTTCTTAGAGTATACGAACAAAATGTTACAATGTTAAAGTTGCGTGATTCACTATTGCCCGATTAAGAAATTTCTGTGCAATGTTCCGTTCGCTTCAGAGGCGTTCTGAACTTATAGATGACAGAAAACAGAACACAGTAACTTAATTTGTTGCTTTTTATTTCTCCAGAAACTCCGAGATATTTACTGCATTTAATTTTGTGGGTGAGGTTGGTTGAAATTACTGTTTATCCAACACTCCCTCTTAATTTCAACCATATGAGAGATACACAAAATACACTATACATATAAACACTCCTAATTGACATGCGTGTTGGTTTAAGTCTCAGCTAGGCTTACAACAGTACATAAACATGACAACAAGACTTTCATTTTTGTTTTCTTTTTAAATGGTCATCTTCACCTTTCTCACCATAAGATAGTGGTGAAGTTTCTCCTTTCTTGATTGCAAACGAACATTCTTTCCATTCACCATTGATGGAGGGTTTCGGAATTTACACTTGTCCTCAATGCTTGCTATTTCTTCAAGTTTTATTTCTTTTTCCATAGTGTCAATATTTGCACACTCGTAAACATTCATGACATTCACAAAATCATAATATTAGCTATTTTCATCATCATGTTTTCCTTTTATTTTAAATTGCTCTTTATCAACAACAACCATAGTTGCTGGATGTACCACCTCTTCTTCAAAGAGGCTATTAAATTTCTTCAGTTCATCAACTATTATTGAGTCTTCCACAACTTCATCAGCGTCTATTGAGTCCTCTATAGCTTCATGAGTTGCTATTGAATCCTCCACAATTTTGCTCTCTGCAATATCTACATCATTCTGTAGATCTTCATCTTTCATAGTTGGTTGATTCATGTTTTCAACCTCTTTAATCAACTCTGTTGTTTCAAACATGTCATCCTGCATTTGATTTGCATATGAAGATAGACATATCCTCTCACCAAACAAAAAATCATCAATGAGTTGCTTTTCATGCATCAAATTGAACCACTCATCAGGAGATACATAATTCTCATCATATTTGATTTCACAACTTTTTTCATAACAGATAGTTTCCTGACTATCACATGCTATTCTATTGTCAGCTAACGACATACTTTCAGTTTTGATCCCAGTTATGATGCTTTCAACACAATCACTAATTTTAACAACAATTTCATCAATTTCTTCTTTCTGACTCCACTTCATGCTATAATTCATTTCAAGAATACGCTGCCAAAACATTTTTGGATCAAATACTTCACCAAATTCATTTAAAATGCTTGACAGGATGTTTTCGTCTAGCGCTGATATAATGAGAAACAATGCTACTGCATGTCTACTTTTATCATCAGAATTCATAGAAGTTTCTTGGACAAATTTCCGTAAGTTTACTGAACCTAGCAGTCCTTCCATTTTAATACTTCAAAGTTCAAAATTTTTACCTCAGAATGATGGTAGCACTGGCATTAATCTCTTCAATACTACATCTGTAAATTTTTCTAGCTGATCCGAATTCATATCTTCATTAAAAATAAATTCTTCATTGAACATAAATTCTATGGTTGGAAATATTTCAGATTGTGCCTCTGTCCTCTCATTCTTTCTCTTCTATTGTTTCAATCTTCTTTTCCGTCCCATGCTTTCAATCACATGCTTTCAGTCAGCGCCAGCTCCAAGTTCTTCCACAAATCAAAGTCAGCGCCACGGCAGCAACTCCTCTTCTTTCACGTAGCGGCAATTAAAGTAAGCACAGTTTGCTTCACACAATTCTGCAACAACTCACATGACATTGAACCTTCGATTTTTTTTTTTTTTTACTTAATCACTCAAACCAAAAAATTCACCAAATCACAAAACTCATCTTACGGCTCCTAGAACGAAAAAAAATGGCCTATAACCACCATTAAAAAATCAATGGTAAAAACAATGCCTATAACCACCATTAAAAAATCAATGGTAAAAACAACATTGTAAATACAGTTATACCCTTTTCCTCTGACCCTTTTTTTTTTAACCATGCTTGCTGCAGGAACTAAAATGCAACCCTGCCAACAACTTTCCACTGCAGCTGCTCCTCTGGGCACTACGTGACTTCAAATTCTCACACGATGAAATCCTCAACACAACAGATCTCTTAAGCTAACACAGCTATAACACAACTATCTCAATCAGTGTTGTCTTTCAAAATGCAACAGGCTTCACGCCTCTCCAAAACCACACAACAACAATTCCCTTTTACCGTGCACAGTCCACTTCTACCTGCGACACTACACAGCGTTATCTACACACTATGCTCTTCCAGACTCACTCGATGGTCAACCTTGGCTCACTCAGTGATGCTTCTCTGCAACAACGCCAAACAGCACCGCCAGAACTCAACATTACACAGTGGGCTCTCCACAACGAGCTAAGAGCTCTTCACACAGCTCTTCACCGAGCACTCACAGCTCTCACCGAGCATACAACTCCTCACAACACAAACATCACTGCAGGCACTCACCCTTGCAAACACAAATATGAAATTATCGGTTCTGATACCATGAAGGAAACAGAAGAATCCAATGAAGGAGCTCTGATACCATGACAGAGAACAGAACATAGTAACTTAACTTGTTGCTTTCTATTTACATAGAATGTTTTTTATATAAAATAAGGAAGCTTCTGGATTTTGGAATTTCGGTGGACATAGCTTCTTTAGGAGGCTAAGTGATCTCTCCAGAAACTCAGAGATATCTACTACATTTAATTGTTGACGGAGGTTGGTTTAAATTACTGTTTATCATTTAATTTTGTCAGCGGAGGTTGGTTGAAATTACTGTTTATCCAACCTACTCGAAAGCCACAGATGCAGGTGGCGACATAGCTTGCAAACCCAATTGTTCCGAACTTCGGATGATCACCAAAAATTTCCGATGCAATGTATCGCTCCTGGTTTAGGAGATAGGAGATAAATAAATAAAGGATTGGCTGAATAGAAGAGCTAAAAGCTGTATTTTCGTCATGTGGCCTTCTCATTTCCCCTCCCTATTTCAATGGCACTGTGGCAAGATAAACACGCACGTGGAAGTATTACTCTCCTTAATGAAAATGAATAGCAATTTCTGTACGATATGTGCAATTTTCATGGTATAATTGTGTAGCCATTTACCATGTGATCCACGTGCTGTTTCTCTGTCAGAAAAATCGATGTGTCATTTTCTTGAACCACTTCCTCGCTCGCTTATTCCACAGATTTTCCATGGTTTTGGCGTAATGATTCATGAACACTCTGTTGTGCCATTTCCAGCATGGGAAAAACATGAAGTCACTTGTTGCTTGCGTATTGGTACTTTTTTCTTTTCCTAAACTTGAAAGGTACAAGTTTAAGTTTAGAGTTTGATGATACCGTGCAAAGGAGTCGACCATGTTGGAATTTGAAACGGAAAATATTTAATTTATTATTTGTAACAAAAATATGGGATTTCTTATCCATAATTTTCATATAATCAAATCAGAACAGAACCAATATTCATTCAACACATGAAGAATGGAACTTTGGACTTTTTACAACTTCTATGGTGAACATAGCATGACAACTTTTTCTAAGATGTTTAATAAGAGAAATATGGAAGGAAAGGAAAAAAAATATTCAGAGATTAGTCATTAAATATGGACACTATTTAGACTTCCATAATGGAAGGGTAAAAGAAATAATTTTCACAACCCATTGCTCTACACAAGACTAGGAATCTAATTTCAAGGAATTGTGCATTCTCACACTTTTGGGGCTCAACTAATCCCTTACAGTTTTTCAAGCTCCAAAACACCTCGGCCCTTTCCCTTAAGTACTAATAAATGGAAACCTCCTCTAGTTGGATTCTTAAAATTAAACTTCAACGAGGCCTTTAGGGGTAATCTTAGTGTTTCTAGTTTTGGATGGGTATTTAGAGATGACCATGGACAAATTATTCACATTTATGTGGGAAATCTAGGAAATGACACTAATAATATGGAGGAACTAAAAATAGCCAAGCATATTAATTATCAAAAATTAATAATTGTCCTAATGATAAAAAACTACAAAATGGATCCAACCCCACCAATGTCTCTAATAGATGGAGACTAATAGTAGGCCTAACAAGAATAAAAGTCCTCTTAAAAGTAATAGTATCCCCTGAATTATCACATATACGAAGAATTGGAAATAAGTTGGAAAATAAATAGACCAACGAAGGTCTTCACTACAAAAAAAATATGTTGGAAAAGTAATTCTCTCCATCCTCGTAAGGACACTCTAAGAACCATATGCAAAGACATTGCAGAAATGGAAAAATCTCCCCAAGGTGGGTGCACATCTGGAGGGGTGACCTCATCGCATTGACATGACGGCCATCAATTTAATATGGGTGGTAGGTCACCCATTAAATGGTGTTCAACATGGCCTAGTGTACAACTACACCTACGTGGAAATTTGGTTTGTTTGTGGGAGGGAGTTGTGATTATAGCCTTCATTACATTGAAGTTAGATGAAGGAAAATTCCGTCTAAATTATAAAAGCAAGAGCACCTAGGAAATACGTATGTTGATTAACGGGAAGGAAATAGCATATGATGACACAACATGGAATAATGGAGATAGAGGAGGGAGGGTTGAAGCTTTCATTGCAATTTATTGTGCTATATGACATTGTTTCTCATGGGCACTGCTAGCTTTTACGGTCCTACTATTTTCATAGTTATAGGTTTGGAAGGAAGGAAATCTAATGTTAATCCTACAATATAATTGTCACTACATGTAGGATTGACGATAATTTGCAATTGGAAAATATTCATTCTAAGACGAACTACCTATAGTTCATTGCAAAATTGGCAAAGGAGTCTCATGTTTTTTTTTTGAATGCAGATTTCCACAGTTGTAATTCATAATGAAAAAAATGTTTATGGAGAAACTATGTTTACAATTGCTAAAATGTTTGAAGTTTCGGGTGAACACTCACCCATCATCAAGGACATGAAGCAAGAAATATGGATGAAGAGAAAGAGACCAATCATTTTTAAATTTCCATGGTGTTGGGAGAGACTTTAGAGAAGAGATGTTAGAATAGAGTTTATTATTCCAAGAAATAATATTAATGAATATACCAAAATATAGTAAAATTATTAAATTACTAGGAGTGAAACTATTTAATATATGAAGTGAAAATGTGAAAGTGGGTTACACTTTTTTCCCTCTTTTTAGGAAAAAATATCATTTCTAGAAGTTCTTCAACTTTATGCAAGCCAAAACAATTTTTCTGTTTAGAATTTCATTTTACGAAAAAACATAAAACTTGTCAGAAATTTTATTAGCTTTCTATTACTTTATTTTTGGAATTTTTTCTATTCACATTTGATATACATCAACTTAGAAATTATTTGAGTGTGTGTTCTTTAACAATTAAGGGATTCATAAAAAATCATGATGTTCAACACTAGTGTATTCTTTGATAACTTGGTGTTTTTGAGAAAAAAAATGTGTTGCAACAATCTAGATAGACTCTACTTCGGTATCGTTATATTTACGAAACCAACTGATGCATATCATAATTACTAGAATGGTAAGAAAATGTCATCTATAAGCAACACAACTTTCAATATGTGTTCATGCATCACATCGGGAAACTGAAAGGAAGGATTGCACAATCTTAGGTGACAAGAGGGTCTGGCTGGCTTGGGAAAATGCGCACTATTTAGTCGCACCAGTCAGTGATGAAGTTTATGGTCTGAAATTGTACAATGTGCAGTTCAACCTGGGAATTGAGCCTGGAGAGAGTGTGCATTGCACAGTCTCAATGGCCAAGATGGTTGGCTGAGGCCTGGCACTGCACAATGTATAGTGAGGGAAACCAGTACTACGCATTGCGCAATTCTAGGAGCTAATCTTGAGGCTTGAGCTCCCAGATTGCACAATTCCTAGGTAGGAAAAGTAAGTTTTGGTCAAGGGAAAGGAAAATATGCCCCAAGGGAACTGTGAAAAACAAGAAGATCTTAGAGAGGTGAAGGCTTGAGTGAAGATCTAACTAAGTTTTGATAAAACAACAAGAATTGAGTGCCGAAAATGAATAAACGAGATGTAAACAAGATTGGCAAGGAGAGTTGTCAGAATGACGACCATCAATGAAAAAATGAAAAACCTGATGCGACACTTGTGAAAGGCCAAACGAAAAATTAAAAAAACAATTCTATAGGCTAAAGAATGAAAATGCCAGCATGCATGTAAAGAAATAAGCAAAAAAACACTCATGCAAGCCAAACGGAAAAAAGTGACAGAAAACGCAACTAAAAACAATAAATGAAAACTCACCCGGAAAAGCGATGACGATCGCATCGAAGGTTCCTTGGTCTCCTTAGTAATTATAGATCTCCAAGATCTAATTTGAGAATGAGATCTAGGGGTGTCTATTAAATAGACTTGATAAATTAGGATTCATGACGTGCATGCCACAAATTAAGGAAAAAGCAACACTTGACGACACTTTCCAAAAATAACAAGTTTGCTTCCTTTAGGCTGCTAAAATAGATCCCTAGATTTTAGGGATTCTTTTTTCGCTTTTTATATTTTCTGCTTTTTCCCGTGAAAACTTGTCATACACCTCACCGGGAAGGATTGCACAGTTATGGGGAACTGGCAGTTCCCATCTCAGTGCACTGCCCAGTTTCTAAGCTCAATGAGTGATTGCATAGTTTATGAGATGAGTGTTGGGTTGCCTATCATGACTGCGCAGTTCCCGAGCTCAAGGTTGGGTTTCCAGTCATGACTGCGCAATTCTGATTGACAAAGACAAGGTTGGCTTCAAGAATTGCGTAGTTTCTGGAGGCAAGCCCATAAATGTTGTGTAAGACTTAGGCAAGAGGTCATATTGTGACTTAGAGAAATTTTCTAAGTGGAAAAGAAAATGAACACAAGCCAAACTAAAAGATAAATATCAATCAAAGCATGCATACATGATATCAATGCAAGCTATGCTCCCGTGAAGGTAAGCGAGGCTCCAAAATCTAAGCAATGTGAAAATTTTGGAGGGTGGTTGTAGCCGCTACAACACAGTCATGAATGTAATTTAGCCTTGAGCTTGAAAACTGTGTAGTCATGACAGGCAACCCAACACTAAGCCTAGAAACTACGCAATCCCTCATTGAGCTCATAAATTGCATAGTGCACTAAGACGGAAAATTGCCCAGTTCTAGAATTACGCAATATTTCTTGGTGATGTAAATGGGAAGTTTTCTTGAAAAAATCAGAAAAGTTAAAAAAAGCAAAAAACATCCCTAAATTTAGGGATCTATTTTTAGTAACCCAAAGGAGGCACACCTGCTATATTTGGAAAATGTCACCATGTGTCGCACTTTTCCCTTGATTTTTGGCATGAGTGTAATAAACCCTAATTTTCCCAAATCTATTTAATCGACACTTATATATCTCATTTTCACACTCGATGCTCTAACATTACCAAGGAGATCAAGGAACCTTCGGTGCGATTGTCGTCGCTTTTCTGGGTGAGTTTTGTATTTATAGCTTTTGGTCACTTTTTCGGTCCCTTTTTTCCATTTAGATTGTGTGAGTGTTGAATTTCTTATTTCTTTGCATGCATGCTAGTTTTTTAAACTTTCTTTAGCTTTTAGAAGTGTTTTTTCAATTTATCGTTTGACTTTCACAAGCGTCGCATCAGTTTCTTCAGTTTTCACCGATGGTCGTCGTTGCGATAACTCTCCTCACCAATTGGTTTTCTTGCCGTTTACTTAGTTTCTACACTTTATTTGTATTTTTTCATTTACACATATTCAGATCTACACTCAATGCATCACTATCTCTCAGATCTTCTCATTTTTCACACTTCCCTTGGGCAGATTTTCCATTTCCTTTGCCAGATTTCACTTTTCCAAGTTGAGCACTACGCAATCTAGAGGCTTGAGCTGAGAGATTGGCCTCTGAAACTGCGTAGTGCGTAGTACAGGCTGGTCCAATTGCACATTGCGCAGTTTCGGGCTTTAGTCTACATCCCTTTCCACTAAGACTACGCAATACACAGTGTCTCCCGGCTCACTTCCACTACAAGGAAAAGACCCTCTAGCGGATGTTTTTGAGGAACCCCTTATAAAAATACCCCAAAAATCAGTTTCTAGCAGAGGTTACTAGAAGAGATTGACGGGCAGAGGTTTTTGTGGATGTTTTTCATCTGGTGCGCTTATGAACCTAAACCGCACCGGTGTGTTCAACAAGAGAAAGCACCGGTGCGCACAAAACATTGGCACATTGGACACTGTGCACTTCGTACAAACCCGCTTGCTGCATCTTATTACTATAGCGCACCAGTGCTTTACAAATATTCTGAACCGGTGTGTCCTAAAATCCCGTGCCAAAGAAGAAACTACCCAGTGTGATCTTAAGAAACCGCACCAGTGCACCTATAAACCCTCATGCACCGGAACATGGTTAAATAAATAAAAAAAATTACAGCCAAAAAACCACATTTTTCATTTTTCTCAGTGCTCTAGAGCTCTCAAGCACCCATGAAATTTATCATTTTCTAAGCCGCCCTGACATCGGTGCTCCCATTGCACCCATTGCACGCATTGCTGCTTGTCCAGCAATATCGAACTTGAATTTTGCAAAACGGTGGGCAAATTTATTTTTGCAAATTCTACAGCCAGTATGCCTCCTTGACGGCTAAATGTACAGGTATTTTTCTTTTTTTCCATAATTAAGCCTTTTAGCGGATTAGAATTTCAAATTAGCTTAAAATTAATAATTGAAAAAAAAATTGTCACGTGGTGCACTCGAGTCGTTCGGCTCGCACCGGTTAGCGGTGCTGCCTGTAAATTTACAGGCTGCACCTAACCAGTGCTGACGGTATCCACACTGGTTCCAGGGAGGTACCGAAAGGCACACTATGCTATTTTAAATTTAAAAAATGTGCAGTGTGGTCGGTTACCTAGCCGCACCATTGACCCTGTGGAATAATGACAATGCGGTGCGTTGACTTAAATATCTGCCCCGGGGCGGGTATTTTTGTCATCACACAACATTCTGGCATTTCGAAATGGTTAATGGTGCAGCCCGGTAAAATACCACATTGTTGACTATGTAATGAATTCAAGATGTTGGTGCGTTGACCAAACCATACGTCCCGAGGCATATAGTTTGGTCAATGCACCGCCCTCCGACATCGATCCATAGTCAACGGTGTGGTATGTTATACCACTGCACCGTTGAATTATGAACAGTGCCAGGAGGTCGATGCACTGCAAATTTTCATGTACACCACCTTTGGTGCGCTTGAAATTTGCTGGGGCATCGTCTCTAGTGCGCTACAAAAAATGACGCACTGTCACCGGTGCATGCCTATTTTTTGTGGCACACTGAATATTTTTTTTCTTTTTAACAAAAAAAATGATATATGTATATTCCTAAATACATGTCTCATTTAATTAAAAATAAATAAATTATATGTCAATAATTCAGAGATGTGAAAGGAGAGAACAGAGGGAACAACAACAACAACATGCAGAACAGTATAACATGGTTCTTGAGTGGGAGGCACGAGAGAGGGAGAGAGATGCATTCCCTCACCCTATTACAGCACCTACCCAGGGGCTCCTAAGGTAGGTATGCCTCCTCAAGTTCTATGAGGGGGCTACATCCCTAAAGGGCCATGGTGTGTTTTTGCGACATCTTATTCGCAGGTGGAATGCCCACTACAGGCTTTCCAGGTTGGTCCTAACCAGTGGTACGCGCCCACTGAGGAGGACATCTATTTCATTACTGGGCTATCGAGGAGAGGGGTGGATTGTCCCTCGTTCCCAGATGTTCCAGTTGGCTATGCAGCAGGGAGTCAATTGGCATACTCTGAGAGATACATTAGCACAGATATACTGTCTCCCTCAGATTTTTAGGTCTCCGGAGGGCAGTTACGTATTGCTGCATTTGGTAGTGAGGCAGTGAAGTGCCTCTCACTTCTGATTTTGACCATTTCACACAACACCAACGACGAGCAACACATTAGTTGCCCGCTTCTATATGAAGTTGATTATTTAGTACAGGAGCCACGACTTCTCAAGTGGTCTGCCATTTTTTTGTGGTAGTTATGTACAACCTTAGATAGATGTCGTGCTAATACACAAGGGAGGGTCAACTTCCCTTTTGCTTCATGGATATTATTTTTATTTTTTGAGAGGTTTCCAAAGACAAGGCCTACTTTTGTTCGACAGCCTCGTAGGCCGATGTTGCATGGGATGCACATGTGGGGACAGATGATGCCCAAGAGGGGCGAGACTGAGTTTTCCGTGAGGATATCGCATGATGCACTGCAGTTGCTATCTAGTGTTGACGATCATCCCTTCGTTATGGTCCCCTGTCCTTATGCTGGTTTGGATTGGCGAGGGTGTGCCAACATCCTCTTCACAAATGATGAGCTGTCGGATGATAGAGGTAATATTACTGTTTTATTTAAATTTATTCCAACATGTTCTTTAACTTGTTTTTATTAAATTGTGCAGTGAAATTTTCTGATTATTGTTGTGTACTTGTATATATTTTGCAGACATTAGGTATTTTGATCACAAGGACATGCCAACACCACCAAATGATCCAGATGTGGATCCTGATGACGATCAGGATATTCCAGATGCCGAGGATCATGAGGATGGTGTAGAGAGACCTGCTCCTATTGGTGCACCGGTATCGCCTTTTTCTAGGTGCGGTAGGTTTGATAGCAGATTCAGGATGGAGTTGGGAGACCAACTCACTGCATTTATTTTTTAGGCGGGAGTCAGGCCTGATACTATGAGAGACAGACAGGCCGATGGTAGGCTGTTACATATGTGGAGAGGCATGCCACGTGACATGTACAGCCTTATGCGGCATGTCGTAGGAGCTACGACCTTAGTTACATGGTTGATGAGGAACGTTGCATGTTATAGGAGTGGTCGAGATGCAACACATGATTGACAGTCCACGAGCAGCAACGCATCATCTGATGATCATTCACCTCGCGCTGCACCAGATGAGCAGCCTCCACTCTCATTGAGCAGTAGTCATCATGGAGAGTGGGGTGGACCATCGACCACGTCCAGTCAACAGCCTACAACATCCAGGAGTACTCATGATCATGAGCAGGCTGGACCATCTACCATGTCGAGAAATCTCGATGAGCAGCCGACAATTGATCCTGATCAGCATGAGGCACTAATACCAGATCAGTAGGCACGTGATGATCGGCATGCATCTAAGCTTGTCGAGGCTGCACCATTGACTGAGCAGGCCTCGACTAGTACTACTATTGATGATGTACCACCATCTGATCCATGACATTTATATTACAGTTGTATATTTTTGAAATTATTCAGTTGTATATATATATATATATATATATATATATATATATATATATATATATATATATATATGGTCCATGTATTTTATGTTAATGTTGCAGTTGTACTTAATTTACATGTTGGTGATCATCATGATGTGTATATTGTTAGGTCATCTTAGATATGTTCATTTAATGTGTAGCTTGCATATAGATGTGTATGTGATAGCAGTTATTTCACATGAGATGTATATTTTATGTTTGTGTTGTGATGATGTTATATAATGCTATATTTTGCTCTATATAGAATATAATCATTTGGACATGCATGATATGATATGTACTCAACACCCAACATTTTCAACAATTTCTTTGCCTCTTCGCAGCTACCGGGCAAGACATTATCACTCGGAAGAACATTATCTTTGAATAACCCGTAGTTGGTGATCATGGAAAAATATATTAATAAATGTACATTAATGTCGATATAATTATTAATGTTCATAAAATTTACCATTTGTAATGTTCATTGTGTACTGATTATATTTCTCAAATTCATATAAGGGAGGAATTTATGGTAACTTACATCAAAATTTCCGAGAAACATGCATTCGACAAGCCAAACTTTGCTTTCAAGTTGTACAGTAACATCATTTTCCCCAATTGGGTAGACTTTGACTGGCCGTCAGGTCCAAAGAGAGGGGTGGTGGAAGCAAATTTGAGGCTTTAGAAAAAGGTGTCAGTGATTGAGCATCATCCCCTAGCTGATCATCGTTTTGGAATGCATATAACAACATTGTCTCCATGGCAGTCGTATCCCTTAAGTAATCATCCATACCAGCCTCTATTTGATTTCCTCCATTTCCAGCGTGTGAAGAATTACTATTGCTATAGTCATTCCTAATTGGTGAATCTAGACGTAACGCGAATTGAATCGGCGCTTGATTCAACCATTCTTGGTATTGTTCCTCTCCAATTTTTTCTCTTAATTCAGTCTTCTCTCGATTTGATATTGTCGCGGGGTGCAATGAAAGATGGTAGGTAGGTCTCTCATCATCACTAGAATCCTACTAATTTTAAAAAATATATGTGAACATCATTAGTACAAAATATATTATATTAATTAGTAACAATGTTGAAAATATTGCATGATTAATTGCTTTAACGTTGAAATAATTACATTAATCAATATACCAAACAATTATAATTATTACCATCATTGTCCCAGGATTATAGCTAGAAGATGCAATATTATTACAATTGGCAGGGTGAAGCGGTTGTCTATTTTCATCTACCAAATGTACCTTGTGGTATGTTGCTCCTGATAAGAGCTTCCGACGTTTTGGAGTTGTTTGAATATTTTGTGCATATGAACTCGATTCTAAATCAGCATGAACCTACAAATTTGTATACATTATAAATTTAATTATGCTGTGCATGATTCACATGGATAAAAAAGATAAATTCAATTAGATAATGACAATATAAATAAAATCTGAAGTAAATATTATATCTCGAGATGGATAGGGAGAACTCCGCGATAGAATTTGATAAATATTATGGAATGAGATGGATTTTAAAGAATTGTCCATTCGATATAATTATGATTTTTTCTCCCTACATTTGAGCAAAATCAACAATAAAATTTGGTGCACACACCTAAAAGTAATTTTAGTGCCTTAAAAATGGACTTCTTATTATCGGTGCTAATGTACATATCACCGCACAGGGGTGTTTTCGTTACTGTGCACTGGGGCCATTTTATAAACGGACGCACCAGTGCAGTGCTATTAAGTGACGCATCGGTGACGAATAACTGAAATAAAAAAAGCGCAACTCTATTTTATTTAAGTGAAAAAAAGAGGTAAATTGAAAAATGGGCGGCAAAATATTTTCGAAAATCTAATTTCATAAAAAAATATTTAAATACTAAACACTTTTCATTATTTCACTATTTTTGCAAAACTTTTCAGCCAGAGATTTTTAGAAGATATACCTGGAAAAACAGAGCACGAGATCACTGTGGAGCAGCGAAATATGTTTGAACAGAAGTATTCAGACAATCAAAATTCCAAACCTCTGGTGATTCAAACCCTGTAGTATAGAATTTCAAATGATCTCGTGATTACATTTTATTGATTTTTTTTACTTTTTCTGCACTTTTTTTTACACAGTAAGAAAAAAATTTCAATGTTTATTGTTTTTTTTACGCAGTTAAAAAAAAATTTCAATTTCTTTTTCATTCAAAAAAAAAAAAAAAAAAAAACCATTTTTCGCCTAAACCCTACATTCTTTTTGTTTCTGCCCTTTCTTCTCCTTGTTTCTGTGATTTCAGAATTATGGCTTTTCATTTTAGATTTATAGGGTTTGTATTGCTATATATAGGCCTAAGACATCCAACCCATGAGACAACTTGTATAGTCGGATCCCAATCCATGTCGGCCCTTGCGTGAATTTTTGAAAAACATAATTTTTTGTTGGTGCGCCCAGTGTAACCTAGCACACCGGTGCATTTTATTATCCCAGCGCACCGCGAAAGTACTGTGTGATAAAAAATTTAAAACATTTTTTTTTTTAATCACTGCGCCATATGTAAAATAGGGCACTGGTGCATTATTTCATTATGGCGCACCGCGAACGTGTTTTTTTGCAAAAAATTGTTTTATTGTGTTAATCGGTGCACCATGTAACATATAACGCACCGCACCGGGTCTCCTAGTTGATAGAGAGCACTGTATGGTGGTCCCTTTTTTTCATGGGGCATTTATGCTACAAAAAATAACACTAGATGATTTTTATTATTTTCTCTGTGTAAATCAGTGTGGTGGTTAACATGTAATGCAATGGTGCTCCTTGTTGACATAGAGGACCATATGGTTTATTATATTGTTTTTGCAGTGTGTTTATAAGACCCACACGCACTGACATCGGTGCGTACACCATGAATGACGCACTGGTTTCTTGATATATATATTTTTTTACTGAAAAGTTGACAATTTATTTATAAATACATTAATGAATGATATGGTACAAGTTTCAGATTGATAAAGAAATGCCTGACAAGAGATCAAGTAACAAAAATGTTGATAACACGTCAAGAAAAGCAAAAAAGACAAGTTCTTTGTAAATTACTTACAAAAAATATTAGTTTTGAACTATATGTAAGTTTAACTAATATGTAATGTTTACTGTGTATCATGTAGATCCACAAAATGATGAAGCTCGAGAAGATTATTTTTGATCTAGGACCAGAAGAGCGTAAAATCTTGATGGAAAAATTGCAAAAGCATGAATCAGGTGAATGAAAAAATACTATCGATCCAATCTGAGTTTCTTTTTTAATTTTCATTAATAATATACTTAAAATTATTAGATAACATATGTCAAACAATATATTAATTCACATGTTTAATGTTCTACAGGGACCAACAACTCAGAAAAGGAATGTTGTTCTAAGAAAGTAAAGAAAAATAGAACATGCAAATGAAAATGAATTGCTCCTTAGCTCATCTGGATTCGTGTTGGAGGTTAACGAAAGGCGAGAAAACTTTTACAAAATTTTGAGGGATCTAGTGGAATGAATGTATAGACGTTCTTTCCACTTACAATACAAAAATCAATCCGATGATTCCAAGAACCAAATTTTATCTAAACTACAGGAAGAGTTTCCAGAGAATTGGTCAATGAGACATGTCAAACTTTTAATAGAAAAAACATACAAAAAAGAAGAAGGAATGAAAAAGTAATATTCCTTTAAATGTTTGTCTAGAATTATTTATTAATATCACTTTTGTTATATTTACTTTTTATATATCAATATAAAAATTAAATAGTTTATTGTCATGTTACATTTTTAGGAAGATTATGAAAATCTCAAAAGATGAATGAGCTAATATTGGAAATATGCCGGTAGGAATGTCCAAAAAGGTGTATAAGGATATGGTCAAAGAAATGGACAAAATTGCATCGCAGGAGGAGCCATCTCAACAACAACGTGCTTCAAAAGTAATATGTAATCATTAAATTTTTCAATCATTAGGTACAATAAATAAAAAATTTAGCATTAAATATTAATTTTCAAGTATTTTCTTGCAGAAAAGAAAATAAAATGGAACCATTCAGCACATAAAACAGGACGACAAGGAAGAAAAATGTTGATATCTAAGTTTTTGAGTAATTGTTACTTCCTGATAAAAACTTAATTAGATTTCATTTTTGTATTTTTTAATTTGTTTTACAAAAATCATCATTGAATGTCTTCAAACAGGTGCTAACATACAAAGAAGAACCATAAGACGAATTGATTGAAATTGGGTTAAATATGGGTTGTGAGTATATGTTGGCATATCAGAAATTAATTGTGGAATTTTTAAGCATCTATCAATCTTGTTTTACTTAGCTCCATCTATAATTAATAGAACAAAAAATATTTTATATTAAATATATGATTTTTTATGGGGTATAAAACTTGCAAGAAACAAATTATGGAACTGCGCCAATAGATGAAATCTTGAAAGATGGCATGGTACATGTTTTTGAAAGAATGTGTATATTTTATGAGTCAATTGTTGCTATGGTACGTCATTTATTTTCGATTTACATTGATGTATATTATTTAATATTGAAATTTTCATTATTCTCACCAATGTCTATACACTCATTATAGTTTATTTTTATGTTTGTAGATGGAAGGTGAAGAAGAAGAAAACAATCAACACCGCGAACAAAACATTTCGGAAAATAACCCAAGTCATGGAAGTAGCTCTAGCAGTGACAACAGTTTAAGCGAAGAATGATGATCACTATGTTTGGATATCAAAGCAAGGCGTTGTATTTTTTGAAATATTTGTGTGTGAAATCAGACATTTTGTTTAATGTAATGGACATAGTGTCCAAATTGAAAGACAACGGGATACCAATAACTATCCCATTTTGTATGAAAAAGATTGTCTTATATATATATATATATATATATATATATATATAATAAAAATATGTTTAATTTATTCTATTGCGTTCTCCATTGTCATTGTGAAATGTAACACCACTGATTAAATTTATGGATGATTAAATATTATAATGAAGAGATGTGAAATTTGATGATATGATATAACAAATTAATCCAAACATCACATTCAAATGCACTAATAAAAAT
Organism: Pinus albicaulis; assembly: GCA_034641835.2. Taxonomy (NCBI): domain Eukaryota; kingdom Viridiplantae; phylum Streptophyta; class Pinopsida; order Pinales; family Pinaceae; genus Pinus; species Pinus albicaulis. Next base: position 902,768,576 of record CM076572.1, on the reverse strand, counting down.
TTAATTCCTATGAATACTATTATAAGATATATATGTGTTGAATTTTGATGAATAATGAATTTAAAAAATCAAAAACAATTATGATATGATATAACAAATTAGTCCAAACATCACATTCAAGTGCATTAATAAAAAATTAGTTAATATGAATACTATTATAAGATGTGTCGACTTTTGATGAATAATGAATTTTAAAAAATCACAATAATTGCGTTATCACAGGTCGATGTTTCTAAAAAATACAAAAAGAACACCGGTGCGTGTCAGTTACTATACATCGTTTGTATGTTACAGTGCACTAGTGTGTTTATACGACCTATGGGCACTGCACAAATACCAAAACCAATTAAAAATATTGGTGTGTTTGTGCGATACTGCGCACCGGTGCGTTTATGTGAGACTAGGCACTGGTGCATTTGTATGACCTATGGGCACTGCACAAATACCAGTACCAATTATAAATCTTGGTGCGTTTTTCTGATACGGCACACCGGTGTGTTTCTATAAGTCTATGTACCAGAGCATTGAGACGACCTATGGGTACCGCACAAATCCCAAGACCAATTAGAACAGCCCCGTGTGTTGTATCACCAAAACTGCGCCCGATGCGGTTTTATACCTTGACTGCCCGGTGCATGCACCTTCGACCGCCTCGGGCCACCTTCTAGATAGCACGCCCAAGTGCGTTGAAACCTTAGTAGCGCACCGATGAAAAAAACATATGTAATAACCTCCAGCCGCCCAGGTTTTTTAGTTGTGTTGAATTTCCATTAAAAGCTCCACCAAAATCTCCGTAACCATAAACAAATGTTGTCGCAAATTTTTTTTTGATAATTTTGGCCAATTTTATAATGCAAAAAACCTCCTTTATAACCTATGCTAGAGGGTCTTTTCCTTGTAAGTGTTCCCAGGTTAAATTGTGCATTGTGCAATCTCAATCCTTGAAATTCTCATTAGGGGAATTTTGAGGTCTAAAATGGGCCTCCTAAGGAAAATGTACAATCAAAATTCACTTTATGAAAACCAATCACATTTTAGGAGATGACATCATCCCTAATGGTTGAGGTGGCATTTCTTGAGTTAAAGGTACTTACTTGTCACATTCTCAATGGTGGATAAAAACTCATGGTTAACCATGGTAGTGTTCTAAGTACTTTAAAAGTCAAAGTAAAGTACCTATAATAAATGTTATTTCACACTTTTTGAATAAAAATATATTATTGTCATTTCATATTTCTTGAAAGAAACAATCCATATCCCTATACATTTATTATATTATATTATATTATATTATTTTTATATAGTATGTTAATCACATGATATTATACAATTTTAATAATTTTAATTTTAATTAATAGCATACAATATAATTAAGAATTTATAAATTTATATTTATATTTATATTTTAATTTATTTAAGTACAAAGGACAAATGCATTAGTTGTTTAATGACAATGAATTTTTCTTGAAAATATCATTCTTATTTATAGTCACATCAATATAATTTTTTTATTAATTTTATTTTGGTACAACTTTTGAATTGAATTTAACTATGGTTACATGGATTGTGGTGCAAAAAGTGAATTGCAAATTCATAAATATTATTTTATTGGTTTAGCTATTATTTTATTATTTCCTTAGGAGGCCCATTTTAGACCTCAAAATTCTCCTAATGACCTTGACTGCTGGAAATGGGCAGTGTGCAGTTCCCTCATGCAGTCAGACCCTCTTCCCAGTGAAAATTGTGGAATCCTTCCCATCATATGCCCTGTTTGTTTCTTGAACATGCCTTGAAAGTGTTTCTACTTAAAACTGATGTTTTCTTGCCATGAGTGTCTCTTCTGTCCCACAAGTACAATAGATGTTGAGCACCTCTAGAGTAGTCACTATTAAAATGGTACCCAAGAGATCTTCCTAAAAAAAACTACTTAAATAAGTATTTGGGAAGTATTTGAGAAAGTTCTAGATAACTTACTAGTATATGCAGACACTCAACTATTTGTAGAAAAGGGATCCAAACTCACATGGCAATAGATTAAAGATTATTTCACGAATGTATTTCAGGAAGACTTAGAGGACCAACATGTTTATCTCAGCATCAAGTAGTCAAGACTATACTGAGGGTTGCATGCAGGTATTCATCCTTCATGTGTGCAGATGTGATCAACTGGGTTGTCTCAAACACTAATGAGAAAACTATGACATTGAGAAACGCCAGCGGAAAAAATCTTGCTACATTTCTGGCAGCAGATTTTCAGTCGATGTATCATCTTCCTTAGCCAGTGAATATCATGGACTCATTGTTTTATGCCACCCACAACTGTGAGAGAACAAAGGATATCATCAAGAGTTTTGTGAAGGAGCCATCGAATTTTAGACAGACACCCATCCACATGTACAAGACAAGGTCACTCAAGAAGGCCTACTAGCTTCTGGTCATCCTTGTTTGAAGAATATATGGCCAACCGAGCACAAAGACCTTTCCTGAAGGGTGGGCTATCTTATTGAACCGGGTGTTGAATGATGGGAAGTCGTTCAACTGGTCAGACATTTTGGCTGATAAGATAAGAGCCCATGTACCACGAGCCCGAGATCCACCCAGGGGCAAGCAAGAAAGGTTCTATATGTCTGCATACGTACGGGATGCAAACTATACACAAAATAAGTTTCCTGGCATGAACTAGATGTGAACACCGAGATACATTGTCGTGCATATCTACTACAAGATGCTTTCATATTGTAACCATAGAGGAGTTATGGAGCAACTAACTGATCACTTCATTATCCCGCTTTACAGGCTTATCTTTCAGGAGGACCCACCTTGCATGTCACGAAGAGCGATGGAGGCAATATCATAGATTTCAAATTGGTTCACCTTACTAGATGAGACATTTATCAGAGTGTTCGGCGGGTAGAAGTTACCACATATTTTTCCAAGATATGCCAACGAAAATCTTTCCATGCAAGAAGTATCTTATTATATTGCCACAGGGTTGTCAACAACACTACACAAGACAAATAAGGAACCATGGCCCACTCTTCATTTGCAGATTGAATTATAGAACATTAATAATATCAAAGTTACAGATACTAAATCAAAGCCATAGTAAAGTTTGAATTCAATACAAAATACTTCAATCTGTATGATATGAGGGGAATTTGTAAGGACCACTGTGCGTGAATATACTACAACTAGGTCAGCGGGGCATACTGGTGGTCATAGGAGGAACCATGGAAGAATTTATATGACTCCTGCAGACCCAATGAGACGATTAGCATAACTAGGACTTCTCAAGTTGTTCCTCACACGACATCAGTTCCGGAAAAGACAGAAGTAGAAGACAATAGATAAATACAGGACAAGGGAAAGAGGAAGGTTATTGACAGTGCAGAGGAGAAACAAAGATGGAAGTTGCAAGCATATCCTATCATTCAAAAAACAAATTTTGCAATAGAATTAAAGAGGTCGAAAAGGAAGCAAAGAGCAGAGCTGATAAAGAGAGAGAAGAAAAGATTGGAGGAAGCATAACTAAGAGCACATAAATAAGAACAAGAGCTAAGGGAAGAACGAGAGTTAAGAAGAAGAGAACAGAAGGAGAATCAGAAGCAGGAAGAAGAAGGAAGGAAAGGTGCCATAGTAGAAGAGTCGGCACCCATACAGGTTAAAGAGTAGTTACAAGATCAACTAGCAGGAGAAGGAGTGAGTGAATAGATGTAGGAATGGGATCTTTCTCAGGAGATTGAGTAGTTGATTTAAGTTGGAGACATGGAGTTGGGACCAAAAGCTGCAAGATGAAGATGTGGACCTAATGCCCTGCATATCACAGGTCATCGTTCAGACTCCACCAACTCCAATCGTAGAGACAACCCCGAGCAAGGAAGGGGAGGTAGTTCCCCTTGATGATGATCCGATGATGGATGTGTACAATCTATCATTTGATGAACTCTAGAAGAATATTGTACAAGTTCATAGAAATAAATTCCTGGATGATCATGTATCACCTGCATTCATGAGACAGATGGTGATAGTGGTAGACACCAACACGAATCCAAACGCAATGGTTGAGGCCAACTTCAACTTCGCAGGTGCAGCAAGATCAAACACCAAGTGTTTTGTGGCTGAGAACAAGAAGTTGGTGTTGAATCTATAGGCAGTCTGACAAGCGAATGAATAACTCCGTGCAGTAGTGCAGAATGCACCTTCTGCACAGGTCTACCGGGAGGATATAAGAGCAATGATACTTGTTAAAGTATCAACACTTGGAGACACTACGCGAGACCTTTATGAGGAGTTTGTGAATGTACATAAGAAATTTGTCTGCTCACATGAATTGCAATGGCAGAGAAGAGAGTGTGTTAAGATCCTTAAGAATATACAAGCTTCCATCATCGTTGTGCATGAGTGGACAATGCGATACAAGGCGACACTGCTTACACTCGTAAAGAAGATGAAGTCATAGGCGGAGCTAGAGAAATCAAGAGTTCAGATGTTGATCCTGAACAAAAATAAGCTCGCCTCATTCATCAGAAACATTCGGGCCTCATATGTACAAATATACAATAATTTGGATTTCATGGTGAGAACACACTCGATCCCATCAGTTGGTACACTCATCGAGACTAAATGCAAATGACAAGTTCGGTAGGATATTGATCAGTACTTGGAGCAGCTGGAGGAAATGATCACCCGGGAGGACTTGGAGGTGAATAGAAAGAACTTGCATACCTACATTAGTGGCCTAGTTCAGACCAAAAAAATGTTGCTCCTAATTGAGAAAGACGTTTAGATCAGTTCCAAGACATTGTAGACAGATGCTATGGAGGCAAGGGTCTTCTTCTAGCTTGACACTATCTCACAGTTTGGGGATACCATCGCACAATACCAAGATTGGCATGTGTATGCAACTGAGAGACACCAAGTCAAAGTTTCCTGGCTTGAGCTCGCCCCAACTCCAACATCATAGTGTTTTGTATTATGAGGCTATCAAGTTGTCTCTACCCTATTTTTTCTTATATGGGTACAGGTGGAAAATGTAATATTATTTGTAATTATTGTAAAAGTGAAATTCCAAGTGTCCTTGTTTGAACGTGAAGAGTCATATGTAATGAGTTTAATAGTCATGAGGGGAGTCCAAGAGTCACAAAGAGGGCATGCCAAGATTCACCCCCCTTTGTTATAAATATATCCTCATAACTCTTGTAAGGGGATTTTGGGAGCCAAGCTTTTGGCCAGGCTTAGGCTTAGAGAGAGATTGGGAGTTTTGTGAGAGCCTTAAATTCTCCTTAGCGTAGAGGGAGTATACCTCTTTGGAGGAGCGGGTGTTGTAGACTTCATGTTCCACTATTGCGGCTAGTGGCTTGTCAAATGTTGTATGTATGATTGGAACTATCATTTTTAATCAAACTCAGAGTTGACAAAATTTCATGCACATATTGTGAATATAGTAGGACTAATCTTGTTGTATTTGCAATGTATGTTGTTTGACATACGTATATGCTTATGAACTATTTCGTTTTCATTTGTATTTATCTTGTTGGATGCATGTTAATGTGTTAATCTGTCACCTTAACTTGTGGACTACTCTACATGTTAATTCATGTGATGTCTTTCCGTTTGTGTGTTCCTTCCAAGCCGCGTACTATTATAGGCTTTCAAGGGGCATACCTCCTTTTCCCTTTGTGTCTTGGAACCGCCATATGTTTCACTTGACTCTCCGCAGGGTCACACACTTGTTCTCACCAAAGACACTGTGCACCACTCTATGCGTTTTGCACACCAATGAAGATAATTAACACCCCACTACTGGGATTCCTACTCCAAATAGTGTGAGGTCTAGTTGGGACTTCATATCGGGAAGATCCCCTGAATTGTTGTGGGTCCAACACCATCAAAACTTCCTTCTTTGAATCCCAACTTGAATCCTAGACCTTGTCTCTTTGGACCATCATTTTTTTTCCTCTTTGTATGAGTGGAGAAAGAACTAGGTTCATTTCCATTTGAAGTCTTGTCTCTCTCCATCATCCTCATTTATTCTTGAGTGCATCTAGCCAATAATTCATCGAAACTAGGAATCTTGTCATTGTTAAGAATGTTTGTGTTAAATAGATCCCCTGCTCTTGTGAGAACTGTAAGGGAAATGAGAGTGATCTCCCTGTCAGCAACAACTTCTCCAATAGATAAAATATCATTCTTGATTTCTGTAATCCTCATGAAGTAGGATTAGATTGACTCCGCTCTACCCATCTCGATGTCCTTCATCTTGTCCTTGAGAAAGAGGGTTTAATTTCATTTTTTACTTTGAACATCCCAATCAACTTATCATACATCTCCTTAGATGTTCCCAAATCAGAAATATAGGCAACCAAATTATTTTGAATGGAACCAATGATAATTATTTTAGCTTTGACCTCACATTTCTTTTACTTTGACTTTGCAGCAGTAGGTGCATTTGAAGGAGGCTCCATCACTTTTCCCTGCATATAATCCATAACATCATTCTCTTCCAAATTCAAATTCAATGTCATCTTCCATGCATGATAGTCGGATTTTTCCTTGAGCTTATCCTCGGATTTGAAGTATGATGTAGCCATCGTCATTGAAGCTAGACCAATATTCTTATCCAACAACTCTTTTCTTAGTGGCTGATTTTCTTTGTCTTGGGCTTTTCCTTGACCTGGGCTCTGATACCATGTTAAATATTTAACAATGTCATGTTATATGATTAACACAATTACTTCAATGTTCTTAAGTATCCCAATAGAAATTTCCAATTTAGATTTCTAGTAGAGATCACATTAACCATTAATCACATTGACAGTAAAAGTAGATATAACATGAAACAAATGCAGAAGACAAGCCAAGAAAAGAGGACACCTAATTTGGCGAATGTCAGGGAGAAACCCCAATGTGGGGAAAACCATTTGAACAATTATTCATATTATTATATCAAAATGTTCAGCAGAGAGAGAGAGAGAGAGAGAGAGAGAGAGAGAGAGAGAGAGAGAGAGAGAGAGAGAGAGAGAGTACAATAGTCAAATTGACTTGTCCAATTTAAAGTCAAAACAACCCTTTCAATTTTTGTAGTCAACTGCAGTCAAACTTCAACCCTAACCAGAAAGTAAATGCTGGTGAAAACAACAATAAATTATCCTTAAAAAAACTTGGTCTTCCCAGTCAAACTCAACCTGTAGCAGTGGTCAAACTCATCCCAACACAGTCACAAAATCTATGACTAAACTTCGTTAACCTGTGGTCAACCTGTAATTTTGGTTTGTGGTCAAAGTGCACAAAATGCCTCAGTTTATGTGCCTAAAGATGTGATCTTCTGAGACAGAAATAACCCCAAAAAATTAAAGTCATATGATGCATGGAAGGTCACCTCCAACGCTGTTCAAACTGCAGAATTTCCTTAGATTTTCAGCACTATAATTTAGTCTGAAATTTCATCCTCCTTGATCCACATGTGTGAGAGAGAAGAATTCCCAAGGTAGTATGAACCAACGAGAGAAGGAGAGAGAATGTGGGAGTGATGAAGATGCCAAATGAGGTGAGAGGTCACTTGTATTTATACAATTTGTTGTGGGTGAAGAGACACGTCCATGTGTGGGCATAATTCAAAATCACACTTCCACTTATCTAAATTGGATGATCTTTATATCAATTTTGGTCCTCTCGAAAAGAGGAATTTAATGCAATCATCATCTCCATCAGATGAGTTGTCCCAAGGTGGAATTTGGCCCTAGTTTCCAATTTTAACAATATAAAAAGTGTGTAAACATCATACACATATACACGATGGAATGTTGATGGGTGCCCCAACTCGACCTAATACTTGAATTATATAATTTTTCATTATATTTTACAAAGAATTCAAACCAACAATCATTAAAAAAAAACTATATAAACTAAATTATTTTACAAAAGTCACCTGATAACCCACTTGGTATAAGCATTACTAGAATTTTGAGGTCTAATTACATCTCCTAATAAAATTAATAAAATAATAAAATAAATGTTTTTAATTTTTGGAGGAAAAGAAAGAAAACTATTTTTCTTCTTTTAATTGTATTATTATCTCTTCTCCTTATAGGTTTACTCAAATTTTAAGTGTAGGCACTCATTAGATGCAAAAGCCAATTCATCATCCAATGGCTACCCACTCTACATACTTTTGAGTAGACTTACACCGAACAAAATTGGAACTATATGAAAATCACACTTCTTTCACATTTTTTATTTTGAGGCCTATTTTTTACCTAAAAAATCTCCCTGATGCACACAAAGTTAGACCAAGTCCATCTTGGCACTCACTGAGTTCCCAACTTAGGTAGCATGCACCCGAACCATTCACTTAACATCTCTATCTTCCATCGACCATGCACTTTTCCCTTGCTATACTTGGTGCCCCGTGTGGCCTACAGTACCTTTACCTCATACTCATGTGCTCCACACTTTCTCGCCATGTTGTGTGTTGAGTGTGAATTATTCCATTATCTTCCTTAACTTGGTTCATGTCCTTTATGTATTGTCATGTACCCCATTCCAACCAAACGGCCACAACCTTTGCAATCCTTAGGATGACATAACCCTCCACTTTGCATTTGATAGAAAACCTTAAATTTCCTAAGGGGGTAACCAAGAAAAACTTCACACAGTTGATATCTGCTATCCAACTCACCCGCATTCTCTCACTCATCGATCCAACTCATTACGCTCGACAATGTCTGCCTCTATCACTTAATTGTGCCTACCCATTTGTGGTGGTCATACCATGACTAAACAAAACATCCATAATCAATTAATGAGGGTGTTAGAAACCTTGCATGGTTGGTAAGGTATTTTTTAAATATTCAAATAATTATGCCTATGTAGAGTATTATGGGCAAGAATTTTCATTTGAAAAGTCATACATATAGAATGTGGGCGAATATTCAATAAAAAACATGTAATTTACAATTAAAATTGGTAAATATTTGGCAAATGTTATCCATTTAATCATATATATGGAAAAAATAGGTGATTTTAAACCAAATGAGCGATGTTTTTTTTTTTTTTTTTATCTTTTATATTTTCAAAAAATGTCCAAAAAATGTCCAAAAAATAGCCAATTAGCAAAATTTTGCCCCTAAATTTTTACATAGTGCTTGGCCTGATTAGTGTTGCATCTTGAGGTGTTGTGGCTTGTGGGTGATGCAAACACACACCTAACCTTACCTAGAAGGGTATAATGTCTTTTATATGATTGGATTTAAATCTATTCAAATTTTACAAAATTTAGTATAAAAAATATTAATTATTTTTCAATTAATTGCATATTTAAAATTAGTTATTATTGTTCGTGGTTCTATTACACAATACAAGGATAAGATTAAATATGTCTTTTTGATAATTGAAAAAAACAACACTAAATATAAAAATAATGTGGGCTATAATAAAAAACAAAAATAAGTATACATATTTCTTTAATTTTAATTAACAACGTTATAAGACAACAATATTCTCATTCTCACCATTTTAGTTGGGTTCATTTATTGATATTACAACATTGTATGTATGACCTTTAATTCCTTCCATTAGAATTAACATGTGATACTTCAAAAAAAAATTATCATAACAAAAATATATTTCATTATCCACTATAGAAATATTTAGTATACATATTAAATAGAATAATTTTATATCCAACTTTATATAAAATGTGATAAAGTAACATGTAGATATGTAATCATTTTCTTTGTAAATATATTTCCATATAGATGTAGAATAAAATGTTTGAATATCTATATTAACTATAAAACAATTGAAAATAAAATATTTCAACATTTATATTGAGTAAAATATTTCAACATCAACTATGGTTATATCATATAAATCAATTAATTGAGAATGAAATTTTTTTATAATTAAAACATTTCTTGTAGTGTAATTATTATATGTTTTGGTCAATTTTCCAAATATAATTTTGATTAATTATCTAGTAAAATTATGTTGAAACTTCAAGTTTAAGCTATGTAGTCTACACAATCTAAGTGTCCAAGGATATTTTCAAGATGTTAAAATGAATTCAAAAATTCAACTTAAAACCATGAAAAGTTACAATTATAAAGAATATTGATGTAAATCTATATAAAGAACTGTGTAGATCTAACTTAAGCGGGACCTATCAAACATAAAGAGAGATCAAATCCCTTGAAATGTAAACCTATTTTAAAGTGTAAAACGCACCTCAAAAGATTTAATCTCTCTCAACACTTAATAACTTTGAATTGATTGTATTTAATTTTGGCACACTCTAAAAGAAACAATAAAATTTTAGGCAAAATTGTGATATCTTCTTTAAAATGCACTTTTAAATACATAAATAAATTCAACACTCTCAAAAACAATTAAAACACTTAAACTTTACAAATTAAACCACTTAAAATTATGATTGTTAAAAATATTTATATTAAAATATTTACAATATCTTATACATAATTGACTTAAATATATATATATATATATATATATATATATATATATATATATATATATATATATATATATATATATATATATATCATAAAAAACCATTTCTTCTTCTATTAATTAGACTATTCATTTATATCTATACTAATCAAATTTTAAAATTAATCAAACACATGTTTGTCTCGACCCAAGATAAATGTGTACACGGACCTCAACTTTTAATATTACTAAGTATGAGGGGTTTCCGCAGTGCATTATATTAGATATCATTTTTGGGATTCAACTGCGTTAATTTAGTCATTCATCTATGACCATTTCCATGAGAGGTAGTCGTAACTCACTAATTTCTCATGATTTTGAATAGTCCACTTAGCATTATTGCATTAGGTGATGCTCACAGGGGTGAAGAAGTGGGATTGAAACTAGTGAAATGAATCACATAGCGTTAATCATCACTTCCGGGGCTTGCACCCGGTAACCAGGACTTCCCGGGAGGTCATCCATCCCAGAACTCCTCTGGCTCAAGCGCGCTTAACTGTGGAGTTTTCCCCACAATCAAGCCCACTTAGCTTGCTACCCCATTTGCAAAACCTTAGCAACTATTGTGCCTCATGAACCATTCAAGAAGAGATCCCTTTATTTTTAGTATTTTAATATTACTATTTTAAAAAATAAATAAAATTGAAAAACATTATATGTAGAGCGAAGTATTTTTAGCGACGTAGAGCGAAGTTGGTTACCGTGGTGAAATTAGGTCACGGGTGTATGCATTGTCGACTAAATTTAAAACCGTATGGTTCTCAACGCTAGATTGCCCATCTTGAAATTTCCATTCATCCAATTAATAACTACCGAGGATGCTCGATATAGATCGTGTGCTCTCCTGTAGTGCATCGGGTGAGAGAAACCCAAATGTGAGAAATTAGGGGGCCATTCTTTGGAATTAAATTAGTACATTTAATTTGCATAAATTAGTATATTTATATAAATTAAGTAGTTAGTAAACGATAATAGCCATCAATCTATAATAAATATTAAACTAGCAATTGCACCATATGTTGCAAAGGAAACGCTGTATATTATAATTTTATTTTAAATTATTAATATTATTATAAATTTTTTTAATATAAGTTAAATATATATTAATATATAATCAGATTTTTTAATTATGGAAATTCATCTTATTTTATGGAGATTAGTAATTTGTAAGCTTTATAAAATTATAAGATAATAGTATGGTTTATCATTAACTTATATTTAAAAAACTATAACTCATTTTATACAACACCTTTTCACATAAATGTTTTTAGTTAATCAATCTATTTAAAAGAGAAAAAAAAAATGACATAACCACATTGAAGATAAGTCTTAACATTTATTTATGAATACTATTAAGAATATTTTAGAATACTATTTGAAGGTTAAATCTCCACCATTTGCTTTATAATTATTCTAAAAATTATTTAGAACACTTAGATCCATCTTGATGATGATGATGGTGGTGGCTAACGTCCACTGAGACCAATATTTGGTCTATTGGACCTAAAGAAAAGAGTTATTTAATTTGATTTAAGATTTTATTCCTATGCTCAAAAAGCTTGGAAAGAAGCCTCCCTAGCTCACTATAATTTTGACATCTTAAAAGGCTAGGAAGGTCAATATTGCAACAAAGATTATGAAATTGAGCTCTAATGTGGTTGTATGCGGGGCACTCTAAGAGGAAGTGATTTTCATCCTCGATGTTTATATTATCACAGAGATGGCAGATCCTTTCCATCCATTGTTTTTTAGGAACTGTCCAACGACCTGTTTCACTATGGAGCTCATGAGAGTTCGTTCTAATCTTGGCTATATTAATTTTCTTCTTTGAGCTAGTTAAAACAGAGAGATACTTTTGATCTTTTAAGGTGGGGTTGATGACCTCATTATAATACCTTAATTTTCTTTTAGCTGCTAGATCTTTCTCACACCACTAATAAAAGGAAACATTTTATGTTACACACAAAGGGTATTGTCATCTGATGCGAGGTTGTATGGAGATAGGGAACATT
>CM076572.1:902589520-902755958 GCA_034641835.2 Pinus albicaulis | reverse complement strand
TTTTTAGCTTAGTCATTAATTAGTTATCTCAATTTTTTTGTCTAGTTGTATATTTGGTCATTAATTTAGTCATTGATTTAGTCATTGATTTGATCATTAATTGTCACAATTAATGACCAAATATACAACAAAATAACGACTATTTTTCGATCGGTGACCAATAGTAGCTAATTTACAGTATCTTATAACGCGACCAACTTTTGGTCGTTTTTAGCTTAGTCATTAATTGGTTATCTCAATTTTTTTGTCTAGTTGTATATTTGGTCATTAATTTAGTCATTGATTTAGTCATTAATTTAGTCATTGATTTGATCATTAATTTAGCCATTGATTTGGTCATTGATTTAGTCATTGATTTAATCTTTGATTTGGTCATTAATTGTCACAATTAATGACCAAATATACAACAAAATATATTACTATATGATCACTTGAAAAAACCAAGTAATGACTAAAATGTTGGTCGTGTTATAAGATACTGCAAATTAGCTACTAATAGTCATATATATGCAAATTTTAGTCATCATTTGAAACCAATTAATGATCGAAGAAATATGACTAAATTTTAGTCGTGTTATAAGATACTGTAAATTAGCTACTAATAGTCATATATATGCAAACTTTAGTCGTCATTTGTAGTCACAAATTTATCATTTGCAGTAGTCATTTATTCATAATATAAACAATTAATTTAGTAGTTTATATTCATTTCATTTACTTTTATTAATAATCATTATAAATGACTAATTTAGTTGTATATTCATTTTATTTGTGTTCATCATTAAGCAATATAAACTACTAATTTAGTAGTTTTAAATTGATTTTGTGTTCATTATTAATCAACATAAATTAATTTGGATGATTTCAAAAATGTCATACAACATGCATGTTCATCTAATATGAAAAAACACATTTTAATTACAACACTAAACAATATCAAGTGCAACTATAAATAATTTCAACCATATAAATTATATTATATGAAATGTTAAAGTATTACAATATGATTTTCCAACTTAATATTGGTTGGACTACAATTTACACATGAAATGATGTTTCATCACTTCAAAACATTATCGTTGTGTTTTCAAGGCATTGCAGGTGAATTCACCAACTCTGAAGACTTGACCATCAGTCTTTATATGTGTCTTATGCAAGATTTTGGCTCTAAGAGTATCACCAGACCAGTTCTCCTCTCTTTTTGCATTTGTTGCTCCAATGTTATTTCTCCCCTCTTTTTTCAATTCATGCTTCTTGCCATCAATACAGAGTTCATTCTCTGAAAACAAAAGAAGATGCAATGCAGAGTGTAAAACATGAAAGACAATTAACACTAGAATATAAACTAAATTAGACTATAAATAGTTTATACGACATATACCTCAACATCAACAATGTCAAAGCCATTTTTCCCCATACAAGTAAGAAACTCGAACAATTTTTCCTCATTGGGGCGATAATTTCCACTATAATATGGCCAGATAACCTGTATAAACAAAACAAATAAAATGTCACCATATATAGAAAATAACACCTTAGTAACTTAGTATTCAACTTTCAAGAAAAGCTTAGGAACAATCATGTCAACTAAATTATATGCTAAAAAGCTCAAGTTGTAGATAACTTGTGAAAACAAATAATCTGAGGTGTGATGTTTAATCCTTTTCATTTTATTCACAACAACATTTCATTTTCTAACGCATGAATTTAATCATGTATATAAACATCTACTCCAATAACAACATGAAAGTAACTTTTTTTTATAGTCATGAAAATATTTTAATACAAAATAGCTATAAGGATTTCAATCAATATAGTGTAATACTAATTTCTTCTTCAAGCTTTGGTTGTTGTTTAAATGGACATGGTACTAAGTATTTTCAATTTCATAGTTAAAAGACAACAAAATCAAAAGAAACGTCCAAAATACAATCAAACAATAAAGAGAGGATATCATGGAATGGAAATTGCAATTATAAAAAAATTGTTTACTTGTCCACCGATGCCATGTTTGGCATTCCTAAAACATTTTCTTGCCCAAAATGACCATGAGATGAAATAATCGCAACATTAAAAACCATAGGAATTCCTACTAGAAACATTTCCAAAGTCGATGGCTTAGGTGTCTAAGCGATCTCTAACAGCGAATGAACCATATCCAAGACGAAATATGCATCGTCTCCCCATCCTTTTTCCAATAACATTTCCTGCGAGGGGTGTATCTATATTGTCAATTCACTCAAGACATGCAATTTCCCTAATCTGCACCCACCAAGGAGTTTTGAACCCAATTCTACTTGCTAATACAAGCCCCATCAATTCACCGTTTGCCACTACACCATACTCTATCTACAAATATATTACAAGTATAACATGCCCATTATTAATATTAAATTTTAATACTTCATATATATATATATATATATATATATATATATATATATATATAACATAACATATTATATACTAAACATACATTTTATATATATAGCCCTCTTGTTGTTCTATTATATATAACATACATTTTATATAGCCCTCTTAATGTTGTCATTCTTTCAGAGTAAAACACAGCCTAAATAACAAACTTCGACATGAATGTGATTCATGTCATTCCAGACTTGTACCTGAGAATTTCTAGTTATAAGTGACACAAGCAATATTCCAATAAATTTTGACTAGGAATGGAAACATATTTATGTCAGTTTCCAGCATATATAAAAAGAAACTATTCCAATGGAAGACTTATTCACAATATCAAGCATGACCAAGACCATTATATTATTTTCCCCATTGTAGGACTCTAAATAACTTACAAACCTTTTGGCTTGGTGCTAATTTTAGTGGATCCAAGATAACCAAATCCCAAGATTTTTCTTTTGAAATTGTTGCTTTCATAAACTTAGTTGCATCTTCCTTTAGAAAATAAATTCTACTAGAGATGATATTGTTTAGTTTGGCAATTTCCTCCGCAAGTTCCAAGGCAGGTAATGAAGAGTCAATACCTAATATACACAACATCAAAGAATAAGTAAAGGTACATGCAATAACCAATAATGTTAACGTTCACTGGTGCACTCATTTGTATCTTATATGATTTATGACATCCGAAAGGACAACATATCTGGAAAACATGAAAATATGGTTTCTTTTAAGATGAAGACAACACTCAAGCAAAGAAAAGTGGCCCTGCCATAATAAATAACGAATGTTTTGGCACATTTACTGAAGAATCCACTCCGTGAGAAATTAATCATGGCTATCAAGATTCAAAATAAAAAATGAAATCTCTCAAACACAGACATCACAAAAATTTGGACAAACTAGTGAACCTCCGTAGGTTTGAATTGGTCCATACCAGTAACATGAACAACACCTCCAAAAGCAACATTAAGTGCAAAACCTCCACTGTATTCTGAAGAGCTTCCCGGATCATCCACAGTATCACGAAACATTTGTCGACATTTCGAATCCCAACGGGGATCCATCTTTAGGACAATTGGAATGAAGAAAAGTACATCAAGTAAAGTGTTCTCCTTTAGGGGGTATAACAAATCAAGTCTATCATAAATAACAGGCCTGACACATCCAGCACCAAGCAAGGCGCCACATCAAGACAAGGTGCCACATCAAGATCCAAGCACAAGCCCACAGGCCCAAGCCCCAAGCCAAAAGCCACAAGCCCACAGGCCCAAGCCAAAAGCCACAAGCCCATAGGCCCAAGCACCAAGCCACAAGCCCACAAGCCCAAGCCCCAAGCCAAAAGCCAAAAGCCCACAAGCCCAAGCCCCAAGCCAAAAGCCAAAAGCCAAAAGCCACAAGCACACAGGCACAAGCCAAAATCCAACCCATCAAGCCAGATCCGAGCCAAGCCAGCAAGGTCAGCTCCCGCCCAGTTAGCCAACAAGCCAAGCTTGCCAAGCCAGCAAGGTCAACTCCTGCCCAGCCAGCAATTAAAGGCTAGGTTGGCCTCTGTGCCCTTTAGACTATAAAACAAAATGACCTTCCCACATCCCAAAACCTCGAGTCCCAGGCAAGACCTCAAGCACCAAGATCTGAGACCTTCCCAATAGCTCGAGAAACACAACAAGACAAGGGGTCCTCTCAAGCTGCAATATTGAGCTTTGATGTTCAACAATAATGACTGGCCCAACGGGGACCCATACTCCTTGATGTATACCCAACTTTAGACTTATCCATATGTGACCAAACCACTCTACAGGTCAGCCAACAAGTAAAGGCTTGGTTGGCCTTTGTTCCTATTCCCGTCTCCCTCTGTTCCAGTTTTGCGTCGGTCGTTACGAATAACCTAACAGAAGATGATAGGAAATCATCATCGGGGTTTTGCCTCACACGCCGAGGGGGCCCCTTAACAAGAAAAAAAATAAACTATGACTGTTTTCACTCAAAAGCTAGGGGGAGATTCAAACCCCCAGCCTTGCATGTTGGTACAATACATGCGGCCAAACATAGAAAACAATATGTGTTTTAGCTTTCCCTTGTCCTATATAAAAAACTATTCGACTGGTTCTAATAATAATTGGTTTTCTTGTAATGGCGGTACTAAAAATGCTTATTTGTGTGGTAAGAATGTTGATTCCGTTAATGGTGGAGCAAATAATAGTGGATATCATGGTAGCAAGATACAACAACATGGGGATGATCCAACTCTTGGGTATAATGGAAGCAATATTCAGAAGGCTAAGGAACAAATCATCAATATTTTCTGGAATAATTTCTACCAAAAGATTGATGATTCCATCTCTAGTTTTAAATCGAGTAATGTTTCTCTCTATCAAAATGTTGTTATCAAGGAGTTGGTGTTCTCAAAGACATTTGTTCTCAATCCATTTCAAAAAATGAGAAAAAGGAGTTGGAAGAAAGGAGAAAAAATGAGTTGACTGATTTACAACATTCAATTGAGGGTTTAAGTATGTGTTTTGATGAAAAAATTGTCTTTAAAAGTGTTCCTAGCTTGATCAAACAATTGATTTCTCTAGAAATGATTACTGCTTAGGAATATCTACGGCAAAAGGGTGGCCTATCCGAACAAGATTTAAAATATATTAATATATTTCATAAATATACTCTGGAGGCAATAATGATTCATGTACTTGGGGCAATGTTCAACCCTTTACAGGATTTATCCATATTGAGGGTATCTACTTTGATCCAACATATTGATTCTGTTGTACGAGTTCAAGCAGTGAATATTGGAATTCAGAAATCTTCTGGTAATAAGGACGGCGGTGTGAAGTTATTTTTAAAACGAGAGAAACCAAGGAATGTTACTAGGAGTGATTATGCAATCGGGGTCGGCTTGGTCAAGTTCCTGGTTGAATGAAGACATCAAGAACTATCCTGCCTTTGGAAAGTGAGCACACCAGAAGCCAATTGGCAGTTGATTTGCATAGAATCATGTCTTCTGACCCTCCAATGAAACAATGTAATTAATACCATTCTCCATAACTTGAAACTCAGTCACCCTAAAAATCAATTAAACCTCAATTTGCAGTGTTCCAATCTCCAAATCTGAATAGCACAAAAAGAACCTACCTGACAACCATTGACATTAGAAATAAAACAATATAGGGAAAATTATTGTCAAGTGTAACCCCCTAAAGAGGCTAGAACACCATGATATTGTGTAATTCATGATGGATGTTACTTCATAATCTCTCTCCACATAATCTGATGCATATTCTTCCATTGAGGAGCAACTTTCGAGGCATTAAAACTTCCTATTGCAAAGTTATACATCTAGAGGCATGACTCATCACCTAGTGGGCTTTTGGCATGGTTTAAAAATCAATGAGGTTTATAGAGAACACCCTTCATAAGATGGCGATGAATGACATCCACAACCCTTCTTCAAAGGTCAAATATGCATCCTAAGAAGTGCATCCATCATCCTAGGAGATTCTTGCAAGGGTTCATGGCATAGTTGAGGTGCACATGCATCAAAGAAGAGGAGAGCTACAACTAGCGAGGTTCCAAGGTCCTTTTCAAGGAGAAGGAATGGTCAAAGGCTAAACCACTCTATTTGAGGAACACCCTACCTAGAGAGAAGACACATGGAAGTTGTGCATTATTTTAACAAAGGATTATGCCATAATTTGAGGAGCACTCCACCTTTGCTTGAGTTCTACTTCTGTTTTGGGAAGAGGAAACTTCTACATGGTCATTCTTGAAGAGTGCCAAAACTAGGAAGGTGACATATGGCGCAAGTAAAAGTCTAGCATATTCCCCAAACCTAAAGTAAGACACTAGATGAGAAGCAACCAAGGTTTGCTCAGAATCCTTATGCAACATATGTAAAAGTTACTTTAGTTTCAAGTTGCTAGGATATAATTATCTGTGAATACAGAAAATGTTAACGCCCTCTTGTTGTTCTATTATATATAACATACATTTTATATATCCCTCTTAATGTTTTCATTCTTTCAGAGTAAAACGCAGCCTAAATAATAAACTTCGAGATAAATGTGATTCATGTCATTCCAGACTTGTACCTGATAATTTCTGGTTATAAGTGACACAAGCAATATTCCAATAAATTTTGACTAGGAATGGAAACGTATTTATGTCAGTTCCCAGCATATATAAAAAGAAACAATTCCAATGGAAGACTTATTCACAATATCAATCATGACCAAGACCATAATATATTTTCCCCATTGTAGGACTCTAAATAACTTACAAACCTTTCAGCTTGGTGCTAATTTTGGTGGATCCAAGATATCCAAATCCCAAGGTTTTTCTTTTGAAATTTCTGCTTTCATAAACTTAGTTGCATCTTCCTTTAGAAAAGAAATTCTGCTAGAGCTAATATCGTTTATTTTGGCATTTTCCTCCGCAAGATCCAAGGTAGGTAATGAAGAGTCAATACATAATATACACAACATCAAAGAATAAGTAAAGGTACATGCAATAACCAATAGTGCTAACGTTCACTGGTGCACTCATTTGTACCTTATATGATTTATGACATCCAAAAGGACAACATATCTGGAAAACATGAAAATATGGTTTCTTTTAAGATGAAGACAACACTCAACCAAAGAAAAGTGGCCCTGCCATAATAAATAACAGATGTTTTGGCACATTTACTCAAGCATCCACTCTGTGAGAACTTAATCATGGCTATCAAGATTCAAAATCAAAAATGAAATCTCTCAAACACAGACATCACAAAAATTTGGACAAACTAGTGAACCTCCATAGGTTTGAATTGGTCCATACCAGTAACATGAACAACACCTCCAAAAGCAGCATTAAGTGCAAAACCTCCACTGTAACAGAAGACATCAAGAATTGTCCTGCCTTTGGAAAGTGAGCGCACCAGAAGCCGATTGTCACGATGATCTGCATAGAATCCTGTCTTCTGACCCTCCAATGAAACAATGTAATTAATACCATTCTCCATAACCTGAAACTCAGTCACCCTCAAAATCAATTAAACCTCAATTTGCAGTGTTCCAATCTCCAAATTTGAATAACACAAAAATAACCTACCTGACAACCATTGACATTAGAAATAAAACAATATAGGGAAAATTATTGTCAAGTGTTACCCCCTAAAGAGGCTAGAACACCATGATATTGTGTAATTGATGATGGATGTTGCTTTAGAAACTCTCTCCACATAATTTGATGCATATTCTTCCATTGAGGAGCAACTTCCGAGGCATTAAAACTTTTGTTGCAAAGTTATACATCTGGAAGCATGACTCATCACCAAGTGGGCTTTTGGCATGGTTTAAAAATCAACGAGGTTTCTAGAGAATGCCCTTCATAAGATGGTGACGAATGACATCTACAACCCTTCTTCAAAGGTCAAAGATGCATCCTAAGAAGTGCATCCATCATCTTAGGAGATTCTTGCAAGGGTTCATGGCATAGTTGAGGCACACATGCATCAAAGAAGAGGAGAGCTACAACTAGCGAGGTTCTAAGGTCCTTTTCAAGGAGAAGGAATGCTCAAAGGCTAAATCACTCTATTCGAGGAATACCCTACCTAGAGAGAAGACACATGGAAGTTGTGCATTATTTTAACAAAGGATTATGGCATAATTTGAGGAGCGCCCCACCTTTTCTTGAGTTCTACTGCTGCTTTGGGAAGAGGATACTTCTAGATGGTCATTCTTAAAGAGTGCTTAAACTAGGAAGGTGACATATGGCGCAAGTAAAATTCTAGCATATTCCCCAAACCTAAAGTAAGACACTAGATGAGAAGCACCCAAGGTTTTCTCAGAATCCTTACTGCAGCATATGTAAAAGTTACTTTAGATTCAAGTTGCTAGGATATCATTATCTGCGAATACGGAAAATGTTAACGCCTTCGTGTTGTTCTACTATATATAACATACATTTTATATAGCCCTCTTAATGTTGTCATTCTTTCAGAGTAAAAAGCAGCCTAAATAATAAACTTCGACATAAATGTGATTCATGTCATTCCAGACTTGTACGTGAGAATTTCTGGTTGTAAGTGACACAAGAAATATTCCAATAAATTTTGACTAGGAATGGAAACGCATTTATGTCAGTTCCCAGCATATATAAAAAGAAACAATTCCAATGGAAGAATTATTCACAATATCAAGCATGACCAAGACCATAATATTATTTTCCCCATTGTAGGACTCTAAATAACTTACAAACCTTTTGGCTTGGTGCTAATTTGGTGGATCCAAGATATCCAAATCCCAAGGTTTTTCTTTTGAAATTGTTGATTTCATAAACTTAGTTGCATCTTCCTTTAGAAAAGAAATTCTGCTAGAGCTGATATTGTTTAGTTTGGCATTTTCCTCCGCAAGTTCCAAGGCAGGTAATGAAGAGTCAATACCTAATATACACAGCATCAAAGAATAAGTAAAGGTACATGCAATAACCAATAGTGCTAGCATTCACGAGTGCACTCATTTGTATCTTATATGATTTATGACATCCGAAAGGACAACATATCTGGAAAACATGAAAATATGGTTTCTTTTAAAATGAAGACAGCACTCAAGCAAAGAAAAGTGGCCCTGCCATAATAAATAACAGATGTTTTGGCACATTTACTGAAGCATCCACTCCGTGAGAACTTAATCATGGCTATCAAGATTCAAAATAAAAAATGAAATCTCTCAAACACAGATATCACAAAAATTTGGAAAAACTAGTGAACCTCCATAGGTTTGAATTGGTACATACCAGTAACATGAAAAACACCTCCAAAAGCAGCATTAAGTGTAAAACCTCCACTATAACAGTAGACATCAAGAACTGTCCTGCCTTTGGAAGGTGAGCCACCAGAAGCCGATTGTCACGCTGATCTGCATAGAATCCTGTCTTCTGACCCTCCAATGAAAAAATGTAATTAATACCATACCATTCTCCATAACCTGAAACTCAGTCACCCTAAAAATCAATTAAACCTAAATTTGCAGTGTTTCAATCTCCAAATCTGAATAGCATAAAAAGAACCTACCTGACAACCATTGACATTAGAAATAAAACAATATAGGGAAAATTATTGTCAAGTGTTACCCCCTAAAGAGGCTAGAACACCATGATATTGTGTAATTGATGATGGATGTTGCTTTAGAATCTCTCTCCACATAATTTGATGCATATTCTTCCATTGAGGAGCAACTTCCGAGGCATTAAAACTTCCTATTGCAAAGTTATACATCTGGAGGCATGACTCATCACCTATTGGGCTTTTGGCATGGTTTAAAAATCAATGAGGTTTCTAGCGAACGCCCTTCATAATATGGTGACGAATGAAATCTACAACCCTTCTTCAAAGGTCAAAGATGCATCCTAAGAAGTGCATCCATCATCCTAGGAGATTCTTGCAAGGGTTCATGGCATAGTTGATGCGCACATGCATCAAAGAAGAGGAGAGCTACAACTAGTGAGGTTCCAGGGTCCTTTTAAAGGAGAAGGAATGGCCAAAGGCTAAACCACTCTATTTGAGGAACACCCTACCTAGAGAGAGGACACATGGAAGTTGTGCATTATTTTAACAAAGGATTATGGCATAATTTGAGGAGTGCTCCACCTTTACTTGAGTTCTACTGTTGTTTTAGGAAGAGGAAACTTCTAGATGGTCATTCTTGAAGAGTGCCTAAACTAGGAAGGTGACATATGGCGCAAGTAAAAGTCTAGCATATTCCCCAAACCTAAAGTAAGACACTAGATGAGAAGCACCCCAGGTTTTCTCAGAATCCTTACTGCAGCATATGTAAAAGTTACTTTAGTTTCAAGTTGCTAGGATATAATTATCTGCGAATACAGAAAATGTTAACGCGTATGCTACAGAAAAGCTAAAATTCAATGCCTGAAACGGATCTAACTACATATGTTTACTGAAATGGGCTTTGATAAATATAGAGCTGAGCTTGAGCTGCAATATTGTTGTGTTCATCACTAAATACTTGTAATAGATGTCTATTTTTAATTAACATCCGAGACCAAAACTTCAATCTAAAGGTTGATGTCAGCGAAGATGAGGGAAAAGAGGAAATTTATGGTGTTAGACGAGGACAGCATGAGGACTACTTCTCTAATAGGTCAAGTGATGCAGATGAGGATGAAAAAACTGTTCCAAATCTGCGAATGCATTTTGATCTCCAACAAAGGGGAATTGGAGTAAGTATTTAAATCTTACAAGAGTGTGTGAGATTGTGATTCAAACATAGGGATTGTTCTGATTTTTCCATAAAATCAGCAGGAACTGAAATGGATGCTACATAACACGAAGGAAGGTGTTCATTCAATGCAAATGGAATGGAATAAACAATTGTAGAATCTTGGTGAGCTTTGCACAAACATTTGTTATTATTTGAACCATGATTTTTTGCATTCTTCAATTTTGACTGTATTTCTTTTCTGCACAGGAAAGCATATGAGTGGACTAGCGCAGGCTGCAGCAGGCTACCACAAAGTTCTAGAGGAAAATCAACAACTATACAATCAATTTCAGGATCTGAAAGGTGTGCTTCCTGTTCATCTGTCATAGTGTTATAGTTTAAGTGACATGTCTCAAAAATATTATAACGGAGTAGGAATTAGGAGTCTCTTTAAATTGTATATATCAAACCTGTTGCATCTTTATTCCGAATTCAGTGCGAATGAATAGTTTTAGCTAATTCGATGTGGGGGGAACATATCCACGGCTTGTAGTAGGAACATAAAAGGCCAAAAAATGCTAGAAAAGGGCAGTTTACTTTGCATTTAAAGAAGCTTGTGCTCCCACTAATTGGGAAGTTGGCAACGAGGTTAGTTCAATAGAGTAGGAGATGGATGAATGAACTGGGTAAGATTGCTTCCAGACAGGTGCAGATGTATGAACAACTTATCTATGTTGCATCTTCCTGTGACTATGGGCTCTGTGTTTGAATTGAGTGTTCGACCTTGCCTCGGGCCTGGAAGATGAGCATTAGTAATTATGGGAGAGAATATCAAATTATGTAATATGCTTTCACTCTGGCCTCTTCTTGCATGGTGTTGTGTTATCTTATTCTGCTTATAAAACATAAACTTAGAAGCTGAGGCAGAGCATCCTTGCTTGACCAAGCTGGTAGTGAAAGCACAACAGATGTCATTTGATAGGATAACAAATTTATGTTGTTTTGTATATCAAACTTCATGATGAGTCTGTGTTTCTTATTCTTCTTAGGAAGCATAAGGGTGTATTGCCGAGTTAGACCATTCTTGCCTATCCAATCCAACTGTCAGAGTACAGTGGATTATATTGGGGAGGATGGTCAAATTATGATTGCAAAACCTGCAAAGCAAGGAAAGGATATACGTAAATCATTCACATTCAACAAAGTACTTGAAGCATCTGCTACTCCAGGTTGGCTCTCTTTTTAGAGTGTTGAAAACCTTTTACATGATTGTAAGGTGCAATCTCTTAAATCATAACATTATTCATGTTGAATTGCAGAGGAATTGTTTTTGGATACCAGGCCATTGATTAGATCTGTTCTGGATGGTTACAATGTTTTCATTTTTACATATGGGCAAACATGTTCTGGAAAGACATACACCATGGTAATAGCAACCATCTTCTAGTTATTCAATTGCAGTTTGAAGCACTGTCTTGCAAAACTAATAAGGGAATGAGTTCACCGCTGAAGAAATTCTTGCCTAGAAATACTTTGCTCTAATTTTTGAGCCTTGCTTGTCTAGACTGGTCCTAACTTCACATTTGTCTGGGGTGATCTTTGCTTCTAGAGCTGAACTGAATATGGACATCAGTCATCTTGTCAATTGTAGGAAAGGGGATTAGGATTATATCCACAGTCAGAGTTTCCATTGTACTTGCTGAATTCAGTGTATTGAAAGGGAATGATCTACAAAGAAGTTATGCTGCCTACAGTTGAGTGATTTCTCTTTTGGATCCCATGTTGATTTTATTTCATGGTCAAGCTGTTGGGTCCATTTGGAAGCTTTACAATATAGAATGACATTAGTTCCATCTTCAAAATTTCTCAACAACACAATATTATGAGGGCTATAATTTAACCGCTGCCCTAATATGGTATTTCTAATAATGACGGCTCACACAGACGTTCTATGAGTTCTGATTATGTGTATTTTGCTTACTTGCAACAGCTGAAGCCTTGCCTCTTTATATCTAGTTAGTTTTGTATATGGTATGGCATTCGGCTTTGAAATTCTCACTGTATATATCATTGGACCTTCCTTTTGAAATTTCTTCTTAGATGGAGACTCTATTGTTCATTTAAGATTTCTCCCAATAATTATTCTTAAAACTAAGTAGGCCCTGCCAAGCCAGAATATTTACATTTGTTCAATATATTCCCAACTATGATTACTTAACTACCTGGGCTAGGCACATTTGACACCTGCTGGTGAAGATGTGCTATCACACATTAAAATTATTCTATCACTCCAGCCTGAAATGTAACAAAATTTGACAATTCAGCAGCATAAGAGCGCTTCATTTATTTTCAAATATTTGACAACTCAGCAGCACAAGAATCCAGAGGTTTGTGCCAGATAAATCTCACAAAATCAACCTACAGGATGCTATAGAGCTTATTCTGCACACAACGATTTTTTCAGTTTATGCAGAATTTGGTGAAGCTGTGTTTTTTAATTCATTCTAAAATTATGGGTAAAACAAGAAAAACATATTAGCTTATAACCTGTGATCAGTTTTTCTCATACTAACAAAAGTTTGATCCTGTAGAGAAGGAAACTGCCTCAACACCTCAACGGGCAGAAAATGTTTCACATAAGGGTTTTGAATGCTTGCAGCATATTAAGAAAAAATGGCCAAATGAAGATTTGAGAGGTTGGTTCTCATGCTTCAGCTCCAAAGGAAAGTCTAAAAGGCCAAAGGGTCAACTAGTGGACATTTGAAAGAGAGAATTTATTTATCTATTAATGCCCTGTCTTCCTTTCAAAAAGTTGGTCTCAGAGCCCCCTCAACAGTTGGTGATGTTCCTGCTGACTCCTAAGGTGATTATAGAGGGAATTTTGGGTGTTAACTATCGAGCCATCAACTACAAACCCCAAAGTTACTTGAGGACATCACCCATTGTCACCTTGGTGATCATCCTTCTCAAATAAGGCTATCTCTCCTCCAACATAAGGGAGGAATCCATGATAAGCCTACAGATCTGTCTTTCAAATGCTAAAAAATAGATTTGCAAAATGATATTGTTTTTGTCTTTTAAGATTTAAAATGGAAAGCTAGGCAAGAACTAGTTCCTAATCCCTGGGCTATAGACTCTAGGCAACAAACATAACTATAAAATTGATGAAAAAGATGTGATTCGTCACAAAACAACCACACAGTAAGTGTTATCAGTCAATAATATATCCAATAAATATGTAACAGTGCTATCTCCTAATATATGGAACATTTGGAGACAATGTGCTCCCCCAGCTTGATCTCTTGTAAATCACATAGCTGAAAATTTCATTTGAGGTGTGTGATGCAGTGAGCTATCTCAAACCAAAGCTAGTGGGAGCCCACTTTGAATGAACCAAGGGGAATCCTAAGGTTGTGCATCCAATGTCTATTAGTATAGATAGGCACTTAGCTACATAAAGCACTCAAAATAATAAAATGACATATTCAAGCTAATGCCCTCAACGAGGGAAATCCAAGTGATTTGGATGTAGTTTGTATATATGCTCTCTAATCTCCTAGGTTAAGTCACATTTAGATAGTAGGAGGTGACCTAGAGTGTCCAAAGATTACCTAAAAAGGGCAAGTTGATTGATAGAAACGGCCACTAACTGAAGCAGTTAAGAAGAACCCGCAACAATTACACCAAGGAGGGGTCTATTGAAGCAATACCTTGAACTCCACCTAGATGATAGATTGAGGAATTGCATGTTAGCAGCAGATGAAGCATCATAATATAAGGTTTTTGAATCTCTCTATCCTATCCCAATCAACCCAAAGCAAGCCAGGTCCCCAAACCTTGAAGCCATAACGGATCATGGCTCTAATGATCATGTCCAAAGAGGTGCATCTTGAAAGAGATGTCCTAGAGCACTATCTCTTTAGCCAAGCAAACCATATTCCTTATAAGTTGGGGCTAGAAAGCATGCCTTAAGCTAAGATAGACTCCTAATCTGACCCCCAAGTATCTGTAGGTTGTAGTAATTTGAATCCTATCTCCTCCAACGTAAAAATGGTAGTCAAAGAGAGCATGTTGAGATATGTTGAAGATCATAACCTTAGTATTACTAAGTTCAAATTTCAACTATCAAAGATAACAAGAGTTGGCCTAGCAAAAGACCTATAAAATTTAAAAGACCTGTATAAATTTCCTTTGGCCTAGCAAAGGACACAACAAAAGCATCCCCTGGTAAAATGGGATAGACTTGTTCTCCCCAAAAAATTGGCAGTTGGGGGTTCAAAAATATTGTTCTCTTCAACAAAGCACTAGTAACCTAGAACCTTTGGCAGCTAATTCATAACACATCCCTCTAGGGGAAAACTCTCAAAGCCAAATATCTCCCATCCTTCGCATTCATGGACTAGATCTACTAACCAAGGAAATCTAGAAAGGGATCAAATGTCTACAATCCTTCATACTAGCCTTCCCTCTCATTGGAGAATGGTCTGCATCACAAATTAGTAATCGTGTAAGTGTGAAGCTAGGACTAGATCCATGCATGGAATTATATGATGCCTATAAATGATCAAACAAGTTCACCGAGCACTTAAATTAAAAGTAGTGTTATGTCCTCACAAATGCAAAAGCACAATCCCACTTGGCATGGGGGCCTACAAGATGGAAAAATTTCACAAATTTGCACCTTGTTGGACAAGATGTTGTAGAATGGGAAACATGTTTCAATCCCCTCACTACAAATCTCATCAAAGTTTGGAAGGAGATCAATGTTTGGTTGTTATTGTCAAAAAATCCCAACAATGGGGACTTCACTACAAAATTGGGCTATGATTCACACATTTATTCCCTATTTACTAGGGAAACACACTGTCGGTGGAAACCTTTACAAAAAATAAAAGCACCCCTAAAATCTAAAACTACACTTTGGCTAGCATTAAATAACAAACTTTTAACTAGGGACAATCTCATGAAGATGAACTAGGAGGTCATAGTTTCTACTATTAATGCAAATATTCATCAAAGAGCATTGGACACTTAATTATCTCCTCTACATACACAATGTAAGTAATCAACATAGTAGTGTCATAATTGCATATAAATGGCTTGTGGTCTTCCACAAGTTTGGCAGAAAATCTCATGACATGGCTAGAAAATGAAAACAACTTCGGACAAGTGGCATCCTACTATTTGATGGTGAACAATACTTGTAGCTAGGAACAAAGTTATCTTCAAGGTCATCTAAACATCTTCTAAAACGCAATGGTATTTGGTGGGTAAATCCTCATGATGAAACATAAATCTGATCACAAGCTACGTAGAGGCGCATCCCGATCATGCGCCTTCTTACAGAGCAACTTAAGGGCACCTAACACAATGTGGTGTTAGTGTGGTTTTATTTATCACTCAATCACATGATGTACCAATATGGTATCACTCTTAGGCAAAGTACAAACAACCATTCATAATTTATTGCATTGTGCACCAGTTTTCTTCGCTAAAAATTGTTAAGAATAATCAAGTAATGGCCCATGGGGGATTTCAGGCCTGCCATCTACTAGACAAACAATAAAATCAAAATTGAGAATATCTACCTTCACTCTATTCTTCAAGAAAACTAGAAAGCATGCCTCACATAAAGAACACTCTTCTCTTTTGAAGGGATTTCTTTAACACATATGCTGCATGAACTCAATTCCGCAGTCGATGGGCTCTCCAAAATTGTTGTGGAACTCCTGGAGGTGACATTCCTCATCTATGACCTCTCGAATGGTGTGGAACATGGAGAAAACGTCATACATGCATAATGTGACATTTACATTTATACTTTTGTCTTTAATTTTTTGTTTTCCTTGCTATTTTAATATGCCAGTCACAAATTATGTAGATGCTTTTCTGAAATTTTTGTGACCCCCATATTGCACATATCTTAAAAAACACCTAACGAGAGCTATGTGTCCCAATTCTACGCATTAAATTTTCCAAATAAACTAAAACACCGAGAATCTTTACAGCTGGCACGAGTTCTATTTCCTGGGTCTCGTAAAACCTCAACGAAAAATTGTTATGCCAATGCCTTTCTCCATAATGATGGCAATCTCGAATCTTCACCCACTTCATCAAGCCAGCATAAATATGCGCAATTTTGTTACAAATTTGTGTAATCCATGAACAAAAGGTTGTTGTGATGATAAGAGAAGAGAACAAGCACTCTTGCAATTCCAGGTACAAACTGCAAAATATTTTGTCTTTTGGATGCTACAGACAGAAATCAGATAAATGTCTAGTAAGATAGACAGTTAATATGGGGTTATGAAACCATTGTCTACAGGACAAGGATATGTATATTCAAGTGGCTTGCAGAGCCAAATCTGGAAAATTTGCACCCATTTTTAGAATTTAAAGCATTCTTAGTCGTTAAAAGATTTACGGTGTATCCCAGATGATGCTCTAGCACTGAAAATATTTTGTCACAGTTGCAAGATCGTTTGGGTTCGACAATGCTAGTTGGAAAAATTGCAGCTAGCATTTTGTAAGTTGTAAGTTACATAAAATTCCCCTCACTTTCTAGAAAATGGATAAAAAGACTGCAGCAATGACGTTATAAACACAATTGAGCGGACTATGGCCAAAAAATACTTTACCTTCTTAGACATGGGTTCAAATCCCCTGAGGACGTGTATCCCCATTTTAAGCCCAAGCAGTATGAAGACTCCCAGATCATGTTTCTTGGGCAATCTCAGAGAGAAATTTAAAAAGAGAAAACAAGAAAAACAAAAAAACAAAAAGCATGGATGATTTCTCAGAGAACTCAACAAGTCTACTGTTAAACCACAACCCAAGATAGGGTTTTGGCTTACATTGAGGCCACATCGTAGGGTATTGTCAAAGAAAGAGCATCGTTAGGGCGAATGAGTCCATGGTGATTTTTTATTCATATATTAATACAAACTAGGGAATTGGGAAAGTGATTATTTTGGATAGATTTACAAACAAACAATCCCTTGTATTATTGTTACATTGAGCCAGCCCTTTACCTAATCTACCATGGAGTTTCTCAGCTATGGAGTTCCAGTTCTGGGCTCCATATTATTCAACGAGTTCTCTCAATTTCTCATCCTCAGTCAGTCTCCAGTGTCCTCAGGGGCACATTTTGGTTTGCGAACTTTCATCTTTTACATCTGAAAGTCTATCTATTTTAATTTCCTTATGGAGTACTACGGGTTCGGTCATTCTGTTTGCAGAATTTCAAAATCGCCCCCACCGAGAATCTATGCATAGCTGGGTTTGAGCACAGAGACTTGCAAAAGCTCTGAAATATTCATACAAGTAAGTAGTACCATTGCCTGGAGAATGGTTTTAAAATTTGTTACAGATTTGTGTAATCCATGTACAAAAGGTTGTTGTGATGATAAGAGAAGATAATGGCCGCTCTTGCAATTCCATGTACAAACTGCAGAATATTTTTTCTTTTGGATGCTACAGACAAAAATCAGATAATGTCTGGTAAGACAAACAGTTAATATGGGGTTATGAAACTGTTGTCTACAGGACAAGGATATGTATATTCAAGTGGCTTGCAGAGCCAAATCTGGCAAATTTGCACCCATTTTTAGAAATTACAGCATTCTTAGTAGTTAAAAGGCTTACGGTGTATCCCAGATGCTCTACCATTGAGAAAATTTCATCACAGTTGCAAGATCATTAGGGTTTGACAATGCTAGTTGGAAAACTTGCAGCTGGCATTTTGTAAGTTGTAAGTTACATAAAATTTGCAGAAAATGGATAAAAATACCACAACAATGACGTTATAAACACAATTGAGCTGACTATGGCCAAAAAAATACTTTACTTGCTCAGACATGGGTTCAAATCCCCCGAGGAGCTGTATCCGCATTGGCATGACCAACAATGCTAACACATTATAGACAAGCAAAATACCACAGCTCTTCCTGAACAGGAAATTGTATTTATCTTATTATCGAATACAACAGGAATCCAAAACTTCCTAAATTGCATTAGTAGTAGGCATATCTGACCAACATGGGAATACACATATTTTAATTTCTCTAACACTTTGAATGGACATAAACCAATCTGATTAGCATAAATTAATTAATTTTTCTTCATAACAGAAAGATAAAACTATTAAAGTCTTAAACGAAGATCTTACCCATTCACTGCAACTCCCAGTGTCATCAATCCAGAGATCGAATTGAACTCTCGGGCCTACCGCACTTTGAGCTCTATGCCATTGCTCTTTCCACTTAAGCCTTTCCCATCTTTTATTTCTTAAATTACCCTAGAAAACGACCAAAATTTTTTGGGGAAAAACTCTCCCAAAACGACTGAGTCTAAATCATAGACACAAGGGTATGGAGCAAATATCCCTGGAATCCATCAAAACCATAAAAATTGGCTGAAATCGCCTCGAGTCTGAAGAAAACCCAACAAATTGTGCCTGAACCACAAAGCAGGGGCTTCATACTGACGCCAAGGTATAGGCGACGGATGAAAACCAGACAATACAACCCCCGGAGAGTCGAGTACATCCATTCCCATAACATTGTAAGAAAAGTACTCGTGGACAGTTAAGATTCGTTTAAAAATATCAACATGTCTGTCATGGCACCATCTAAAATTTGAATACAAATGGGCGGTCTATCCATTCGATGGTTTATATTTCACTAAAAGTAAGAGAAGTACTCATGGACTGTTAAGATTCGTTTAAAAATATCAACGAGTCTGTCATGGCGCCATCTAAAATTTGAATACAAATGAGCGGTCTATCTGTCATGGCGCCATCTAAAATTTGAATACAAATGGGCGGTCTATCCATTCGATGGTTTATATTTCAATAAAAGAAATCGCGTTTTCCTTACAACTTCTCGAGGTTAGTTTGAAGGGCTGGGTAAAATATCGTTTATGTTTAGCTTTGAGGTTATGGTTAGCTTTGTGGTTGTTTGGTCCAACAAGTCCGAAGGTTTATTTTCGGAGAGGATTATGTAGGAGGATTTTCAAATAAATAATGTGTAAAATAAGAAGTATGTATATTTATAAAAGTTTTTTATAATTTAATGTTAATTCATGTGTAAAATAAATATGATTTATGTGTCAAATATTTGAAATAAAAAATATGTATATTAAAAATATTTTTAAATGTAAAGAAGTGAAATTTATATAAATATAAATAATATTATTAGGAACCAATTTAAATGTATTTTTGTTTTGATTCTATTACATTTTAGAGTAATTAAATTTATAGAAGTGATAACATTTCATCATGCAGTCTTTACATGTGTGTTATTTGGAGTAAAATTGACTTTGAAGTGAACACTTGTTTATGGGTAGTCTATGATACTTTTCTCACTAGACATAGAAATATTATGCAATTGGTGAAGGAGAAATAAGCATGGATATCAGTGGTAAGGTTGTGCAGGGTCAACCGAAATGCTTTTCATATGTATGGCTTGTCATAGCACATTGGAACTATTAGGCTAAACGATGTTTTTTCAGCAAAGTGCACCTGATTGGGATAGGAAAGCCCTCGTGAAGGAAGTTGATTGTGTTTAGAGGATATTTCATGGAAGTGAGAACTCCAAGGGGAGGAAGTTGATTGTGTTTAGAGGATATTTCATGGGAGTGAGAACTCCAAGGGGAGAGAACTATTTTTAAAGTCCAAAGAATTATTGGAAAGAGTGGAGTTGATGATGAGGTTGTAATTTGTAAAGTGATGCAATGTTTCTTTCAAAATTTAGAGACAGGATTATACTTTGGGACCTCCATATTCCATTTGCAAAATACCTTGTATGATCCAATGATATGGAAACTAAAGCCTTGTTGAGAAAATGGATTGTTATCTTTGAATCAAGAAACTTGTACACAGATGCACTCTATATGAGACTGTTCGCATTAAGAGTGTTGTTTGGTAATAGTGTTTTTTATCCAAACCTTAGATCACATTAAGTATTTCTTTCCAACTGAAGATAGTGGCATCATTATAAACTTGATGTTCCAAGACAGGCAATGATTTTTCACCTATAGAAAACTTGGAATTGAGGCTCTTAGGTAAAGCAGTATTGTCATTGTCGAATATGCTTACCAGAAAACAAACAATTTTGAAAGGCCTTCATCTTACTATGTGAAATAAGGATAAGTTTTTGAAGATGTTGAGGATTAAAAATATGAAACTGATGCCTCTTCCAGACATTTACCAAAGGTCAAGTGGTAGATTTCAGTTGCTTTTGAGAGAATAATCCATAGAGGAAAATGGATCCCAAACAACCCTTGTTCAATAGCACAGGGCTTAAAGAGACAGGAATGTGCCCATCCTAATCCATGATTATGGTGATAAACGGAATTAGGGTGTATATATAATTGTATGTACACGTGCCACACTGGAAAACGTTTTGATGAGCTGACCTACAAAATTGGACTAGACCAACCTGTTCATTTTGTATGCCAACTTGTATACCTTGATTTGGATGTATTACACATTATTTTTCCAGCTAATTTGAAATATTTCCCATCTTTTGTGGGATCTCTTCCTATAATTCTATTAGAGGACCCCGAGGAGAATTGGTCTTCATGACATGGATATTTAATTTCACACTTGGTTTGTGGGCCCTATTTGAGGAGAAGCCCCTTGCATGGAGTTTTCATTCATATTTCTCTGATCATGTGCATGGTATTCATCCATTGTCAAAATTGGTCATTGAATCATCTTCTTTTGCATTCAAATATGAAACTAATATGTTAACTCTTTACTTTCAACTCTTTTCATAACTTTATTTGTAAAAGAGAAGTTTCAGCTCCCATTCGAGTACAAATGTCAATCGTGAACAAAATTTAGAAACAACATATAGGAAGAGAAGAATACACATTTTTTTACTAGTGTGAACACACCCATGCACAACAATCACACAGTCAAACAACAAAAGAAAGTCATATTTGAGAGAAAGATTGTGGATCAACACTTGTTTGAGGAGATATTTTTGTTGTATTTACACCTTTTGAATGCATATCTATCAGCATGATAACGAAATTTTTTGGTTAATATATTAGCATTCTTAATGACACATCCCTTGCGATCATTTTTCAACATTCATTACAACAGTAGTGAAGAGAAGAACACACCAATGCGAGTTGTATTAGCAACAAATAGGATGCATCACTCAGCTACAGGGGAGGCACTGATGTAGTGGCAGTTACTAGTTGTGAACTCTCTCCTTTAAAGCCTATTTCTAACATGTTTCCAGTGCTCATTCCTAGAAAATGAGGGCACTCCAACTGAGGGATTCAGTTACTTATTCATGACAGCATGACGAGTTACAAATTATCACCTTTTTGGCACTTGAAGGGAATACATTTTGTATTTTTCCACTTGCATGGAGAGCACATTAATGAAGGATTTACACCATATTCTCTCCTTATTCCTAGCATGCAAGAGGGTACATAGTTTGGAGATTTACATTATTTTTCCAAGCTTCAAGAAGTTCACCCTAGTATAAATTTTGCCTTCGGAATTGTATATGTTATTCCTATCTTCATTTATAATTATGTGACTGGTAGTTGATACTCATTCAAGACCTTCACAAGTTGTAATTATATTACCTAGAATAAAATGACCTCCTAGCAGTGGCCTCCGGGGATGAAGCGTAAACGTCGTAGGAAGGTTTACATGGAAAGTGGCTTGTGTGTGCTTGTCATCATGGGAATTTTTTGGTGTGTTGTGTTCAACTGGTCCCTGTTGCTCAGTTTCTTAGCCATTTTCTGTGTCTGGGTCGAGGATAGGAAGTAGAAGGAAAGTGAGCTCACCTGTTTCCATTTTTCTTAGCTTTCGGTGAGCCTGTTTTTTCGTGTTAAGAGAGGAAGTTGGAATCTGCAGTCTAGGAAACCTCGAGGGTGGTCGCGGAAAACTAGTTTCTTTTCCCAATTGTGTGCCCTTCGACATGGGTGCGATGATTTTTGGTGGATTGGTGTGTGGTCTTTGTGCAGAGAATCTGGAGGTTGGTCGCTGCCCTGGGGGAATTTATGCTCAGGCATCGACTACTTTGTCGTCATTTATTGTTCAATTGCATGTGTTGGTTTGGTGGGTGGTGGTATTTGGTTTTCCTGGTCGTGGCAGTATTTATTTTGTAGTGGGAGGTGGCTTTGTGCTTCCCTGCAGTGACGGGAGATGACATTTAGCTCCTTTTCTGGTGGTGGTTGTTTTCTCTGGTGGGGGGTCTAGTCTCTGGACTCTGCATGTGGCGGGGCTCCTCGACCTTGGTGAATTATGAAGCCCCCAGTGCGGTATGCGCATTCTCCCTCCCTTGTCGTTCATGGCCCTGTGGGGGTGGTGGACTTGACAATAATCATGGAAGCTCCATGCGGGGGTGGAAATATTGTGGGGCATGCACGACTCGCTAGTGTGGGTGCGCGTGGGGGTTGTGGAGGAGGTAGGCGGGGGGCTAGCAGGGGTGGGGATTCGATGGTTCAAAAGCAGAGTTGTG
Source organism: Pinus albicaulis (assembly GCA_034641835.2). Taxonomy (NCBI): domain Eukaryota; kingdom Viridiplantae; phylum Streptophyta; class Pinopsida; order Pinales; family Pinaceae; genus Pinus; species Pinus albicaulis. The sequence goes on along the minus strand of CM076572.1, from coordinate 902,732,848 downwards.
AAGGCGGAGGAGCCCGTGGTGGCAAGGGGAATCATGGGTCTGATCGCTCTAAGGTAAATGAGGGGTAGGGTATCCAAGATTGTTGCTTGGAGAACTGTCATGCACTTATCAACAACCTGATGGAAATAGTGGACACGACTGAGAGAATTTTAACACTGCAGATGGATTTAGAGACCCCTATAGTGAAATGTAACTTTGGTATCAAAATTGTAATTTTTCATTTATGGATTGACACAATTAAAAATTACTGACATAGATGACTAATTCATATACTTGTTGTACTTGTTATTTGGTCATATTTTTGTTCTTGGACTATAATAGTCATTTACATTCATCATATTAATTTTTTCACATATTATCTAGTCATATATTTTAATCCTAGACTAAATTAGTCATTTAAGTTAGTCGTTGTTAGTTTAGTCACTTATTATCTAGTCATATATTTTATCCCAAGACTAAATTAGTCATTTAAGTTAGTCACTTATCATCTAGTCGTATATTTTATTTCTAGACTAAATTAGTCATTTAAGAATATTTTTAGTTCGATCACCTAAAAAATTGCCCAAATTTAGTATTAATTCACTTGAAATAATTGCGATGACTAACTTTTTTAGTCACCTGGTCATTAATTTCATCATTTTTTACTAGTGAACAAAGGCCCATATCCGAAGAGGACGCCATCAGTAAGACCCAACATCTCGAACTGATCTATACACAGTCAAGGTATATTTACAATGTCCTATCGAACGTCCCGTGCCTACAAAATCATAAAGAATTTCCAAGCGTGTCGAACTTCGCAGACAGTTTAATTGGGTTGTTGACCCAAAGTTACCCAGGGAGCAGCATTAAAACCCCGGTTACATGTATGATTCTACCTAGAACGTACCACAACCCAGCTAACAAAGTCATCACATGCCTTCGCAAAATTTGACCTATAGGGCGTCATCGTATCACCATCAACATGGAGGACCCTATCCTGCAGCTCAGGGGACCTAGTACATAGACAGACATGTTGACGGAAGAGCTCCCCCCCAACATCCATTCACAAACCAGGGACCGCATTATGCTTAGTCCCCAGCACAAGACACGCCTATGTAGAATAATGCACAGGTGAACTTTGTGTAGACTTCCCAAAACCAGTTGTGCCAACCATATAAATAGGAGAACTATCCTCCTAACGTGGTTAAGAAAAAATGGAAAAACAAGCCTAAAGGAAATCCTGGATAGGGGGGCAACATCCAACAGCGTCCTTCGCGATCTTAGGCCAGATGCAACTCCAACCAAAATCAAAACCAGGAGCCAAGAAATGCCCAACAATAGAACAAAAGGCCACCTCTTCGAAGAAACCACTCTTTTTTTATCTGTGGTGAGTAAAGCCATTACACTCACCACTGTCCTAACCTCCCTGAGCTGAAAAAGCTGCAAAATAACCATGGACAAGGGGGATCAGCCCAACAGCCAGCAGTCATGCAAGATCCCTTCCCCCATCAAGGGATAGTTAGCACGCAGCAACAAACTCCCAACGACTCCGAAAAGAACACCCATGAAATCTACATGACTGGTGAGGAAATGTTTTTTGCAAACACGGAATCAAAATTACGACACCCCACCAGACACCAACGCATCAGGGGCTAGTACCATTGTACCAACTACACCTTTGATCATCTCAAATATTTCTATCGAACCTTTGTCGGAGATAGCTAAGGGACCAACTAGGTGAGCAGGAAACTATTCCAAAGGAACGCATAATTGTAGCATTGTAGATGATTTAACTCAATCTCCCGAAGCTATGTCAACTTTGGAAGTATTACAGTCTTGTCCAAAGAAACAAAAAGCCTTGCTTTCTGCGTTAGGCGCTATCAACCCTGCCGATACATGCCTGATGGCTTTTGATTTAGACAAAGCCACCCCTAGGCTTCCTTCGATGGTCGCCTTTTAGATACCAGTATTGGTCCAAAATATTACCATTCACAGATGTGTCATCGATGAGGGTGCATCCACATGCATCATGTCAAAGAACGTTTGGAAAAAGTTAGGGTCTCCCAAGCTAAAGCCATTAGACATCACACTTAGAGCATACGACGGTCGCCCTTCAACTCCCGTCGGCCTCTACTAGAAATTCCTCGTTTACTTAGTCGAAAAGATGGTCCTTATATACATTGAAGTATTGGACACCCACTTTGACTATAATATACTCCTTGGTTAGAATTATATGTACACCATGTCAACTATAGCCTCCTCCGTCTTCCGAACTATGATGTTCCCCCATGAGGACCACATCGTTACTCTCGACCAATTGACACATAGAAAAAAGTGGCCCCTAACAAATACTGATGTCATTCTACCCTATGTATTTACATCCATAGACATGCTTTCACGGTACCAAGAATATGGCCCCAGCTAGTTCAAACCGTCGTCCATCCTAGGATTATTCCTAGGAGATCCCCCCATCATACCTGAGTCATCACCTAATGTCACAGGAGCTCTGGTGTGCATGATGTCCACATCAAGCACCGAAGCTAGTTAGGACATGGACACAAGCAGTAATGACACTGAGTCCTCGACCACGATAGCCTCTCTACCCTACGCCGCTTCCCAAACCCCTTTCCTCTACCCCCCAGCTGGTTTCATATCCCAGCAGGTTTTGGAAATAGTGGTGTTACCAAACATATCATTTGCAATACCATTTTGGTATATCATTCCACCTACTGGCACAGGAGCCACACACATCACTGCCACAGGGTTAAATCCCCTCAGCCCCGAGGAGCCCCCACCCATTCAGGAAACAGTCGAAAACATCCCTGTAAAGGAAATTCCCATTGCAAAATCGATGATTATGGCTAAGAAAACTAAGAGAAAGGAAAGAAGCTGGAAACCCCTGCCACACAATGGGAAACACTAGTTTGTGCCATATGCAATGTAATAGGACACCCTAACCATATCTACCCAGAGCTGGTCGAATTAAAACTGCTCCTTGACTCGGAGGCAGACATCGCGACACCACGTTCCCGTAAAAAGGAACTTGCCACGAAGGGTAAAGGCAAAGCATTTCATACCAATCACGCATGTGATATCTGCAGCAATTATGGGCACTATACCCATCATTGCCCAAAAATCTCGTGATATAGGGATGCCTTGGACGCCATCGAGTGATCCTATCAAGAGAATCCCTCCACCCAACCATCTAGAGATGAACCTCGTACCATCCTGTACCTACAGAAGGAAAGATAGTCACAAGAAATACGCCAGTTCATATTCCCCCCTCCTATCATACGCTACACACTATGCGATGAACATGGTCACTTCATAGAAGAATGTGCAGACCTGGAACTCATCCACAAATGGTATCCTATAGAACAGGTTTACTACGTTGGATTGTGAGCAACACAATTCACATGTCCTTTACACACCGACAACCACCTTCTAGAAAATTGCAACTATATTCCCCGATTCCGATTAGCACTTGCTAGTTTGTGCTCAGCTATAGTCCGCCTCTCCCAAGAAGATGGTACAGACTCAGAATCCATCAACAGCTAGACAACCCAAGAAGATGTGATGAGCAGATCCATCCTATTCTTGTCAGCTGAAAATAGACCACTCAAGGAACCCCTAGTTATCCCCAACCGCTCTCTGCAGAAAATACTAACATGTGCGTTATGTAAAATGCCCAATCACATGGTCGCCACTTTCCCTGATTTAGCAGCGTTACGACGCTGGTACCCTTCCAAACCATAGACTGACAATGACAAGACCCCCATATCTAGGCTATTTTTCCTAGTGTGTCAAGGCAATCACTATGGACAATGTTATACCTATATCCCATGAGTTCATCCCCTCTTTGATATGATTCATGCAATAGAGAATAAATGGGACGATGAACTCAAACGATATAGAAAGGACATCACCCCCAAACCAAAAACCTCACACCCACATCGGCATAATGGGAAAACTAGGATGGCGCACTAACCAAACATGATCTAGACCAAATTGAGGATAACATGTGGACTATGCGACCCGAATGACCACCGAGTCAATCAGTGTAAAGAACTAAAGCCCCCCATAAGCAATTTTCGTACAGTCTCTTCTCGGCCACAGAAACTTATCTCTAACCAAGAGAAGATCACACGTACCTATTGCCGGATTTGTTCACACTTTCACCATAGGATTAAATGTGAGAATATCTCCAAGCTCAGAGTGGCGAGAGAAATGATATGTCTACACTCGCCCAAAGAGCTAGACACACCTAAGCCAATGACACGGAAATGGAAGCAGAATACCTCCTCTTCTACAACAGATCCTTTCCAAGCGTCCACATCCGAGACGAAGAGTAGTGTTGGTTCCCACACAATCTACTCTGTTGGTACAGTGGTACCATGCACCATCTACACTAGCCAGAACCACGAACCAGAGGCATGCCTGCTAATGGAAACATACAGCCACCTCTGCAACAGGCGTAATTTCCACCAACAGGAAATTGACCATCCTAACGGGGAACCCAACCTTGCGCTTACACAAACTCCCATCACAGATATTATTCCCCTGCAAAATGCTGACAACACGATACACCATATACAATTCATATCCTCATGTATCAGAACTATGACTCAAGTTGTCTGCTCATCTACCATAGGTGTTGAGTCAGCTGCAACTACGAGATTTGTTGTACCTACGAAAGTGCAGACCCAATTTGTCTACACGCTGTCGACCGTGTTTGGATCCACCACATCGATGGTGGAATCCTTCTCGTGTCTCTTAACCAGCTCTGTGAGGATTGAACTTGTTCAACATAACCTTGCTCGGGATCAATCCCCATTAGGATCCCTATTTCATTCGGATGAGGACATCCTATAGGTAATGATGGAGCCAGATTATCCATGGGATGCAATGCATCACCATTCACTTTTTCTCCCCAAGCACATGTTTAGTTATGACAAAACAAAATAACAAGATATCTATGTGATCAAATAAAAATATTTCCTCCCATCAAGAAAATTTGATTGGTTCAAAAAACCCATCCCAGCGCCTGATGCGTTTGAGGAAGGAAATATGTCAAACATCTCACGTTCCGTCAAGGTGAACATATCCCAAAATCCTACAAAGGTCAAAGAAATCTCGTTGGGAGCAGCATTCTCTCTAGAATAAATAGCCTCCTATACCCAATTTCTACAAGAGTATCCAGATATCTTTGTGTGGGACTACTCAGAAATGCATGGGCTTAGTCCCACTATCGTAGAGCACCATATTGACACTTGGCCTGACGTACCTCCAGTGCGCCAGAAACAACATCAACTGTACCCATCAAAGGAAGAAGAAATAAAATGAGAAATCAATAAGCTTCACAAAGCCGGGTTTATCTAAGCCATTGCCTATACATCTTGGGTTTCCATCCCTGTTCCCATCATGAAAAAATAGGGCACCATACACATTTGTACTGAATTTCGAGATTTGAACAAAGTGTGCCCCAAAGACAATTATCCCACTCCATTCATCGACCAGGTCATCGATGCTTGTGTAGGACATGAGGCTCTATCCTTCATGGACAGATTCTCTAGGTACAACCAAATTGAAATCCGCCACACAGACCAGTAGAAAACCGCTTTCACCACCCCCTTGGGCACATTCTCATACTAGGTAATGCCATTTGGCCTAAAAAATGTCGGAGCCACCTTCCAAAGGGCCATAAACTATATATTTCATGACTTGGCACACCTTAAACTTGCCTAGTTGGACTATCTGACCATTCGCTCCAAGAAGCATTCATACCATCTTGACGACATGTGATTGGTATTCCAATGATTTCGTAAATACAACCTATGCTTGAACCCCCTCAAGTGTGTCTCAGGAAGAATCTTAGGATTTATCGTGTCTCAGGAAGGGATTTGTGTGGACCCCCTCAAGGTCCAAGCCATCAAAGAGGTACCTCTACCCCGAATGATCTGAAAATGGAACTATCTGTAAATTTTGTGCAAAGTATCCATTTCCATTTAATTAAGTGTGCAAAGTATTCTCCATGTCTTGCAAGTTAAACAAAGTGTTTTTGGTAATCTTCTGAGTTTTATGTGTGAGGATATGTTAATAAAATTTATTTTTTAACATATTATATTAGAAATGCACAGCAAAAGAAATTCACCATAGCATAACACAACAAACTGATGAGGCAGTTCACCCCTCCTGGGCTACATCTGCCGAGTCCAACACTCCCAATGGGCATTTCCTTGCTCTATTAAGTTGCTCAAAATGGTTATACAATGAAATATATGCCTAAATAGGCAAAAAAAGCTGTGAATTTGACTTCAGAAGACAGAAATAAGCTCAAAATGGCTTTTGTTTCACCTCAAACAGTGAATTACAACCCAATACAACTCCATCTTCCTAATGGCCCTAGTGGCTCTTTCCTCTTCCTTGAAACAAAAATGGCTAAAGAACACCTTTTTTCGCTCTGTAACCTGTCCCAAACACTCCATAATGCTCAAGAAATCCAAAATTGACTAAAATTTTGTTTCATTTGGTCGAAAATTGTGAAAGTTATGACCCAAACAAGATTTTGCCCAGTGGCACTAGAAAACCTCCTCCAATTGTGGGATAACTCTAGTTTAACCCACCAAAAAGGTAGAAATTCTTAAAAGGTAGAAATACACACTAAATTTAGGGGCAGCAATAAATTTAACTGTCAAATAATTGTGCGTTCACATGCCAGATTTTCGGAGATGGCTTATGCTGGCAGTTAGTGTCAAGTTCGTGCCCTTGGTCACCGCCTGTAGGTTACGTGGCTAAGGGGTTATCACCCGAGTGCTTAAACTAGAACTTTCCGCCATTCAACAGGGCTTAGCCCGTGGTCTTTTGACCCAGGTCCTATTGTAGTGGCGTTGGCCCTTTAGGGCTATACCCAATTCAACGCACGACCCGATTGCACGTTTTCTATGCTGCCCGACTCCGTTCAACAATAGCTCTTCTGTCGTGTTGGTCGGGTCGACCTCCGCCCGAGGAGTCGGGTCAGGAGTTCAAACCTCTTTCCTTCAAAATTTTAAACATGACCCTTAACCAATGGCCTGGGGCCACGTGGCAGCCTCCGGGCAGGCCACGTGGCACCCTGCAACAAGCCTATAATAAACCATATAAAAATTAAATTTTTTCCATAAAAACCTTCTGAAAATGAAAAAAAAAAAAATTGTTCAAAAGTCCTATTTTGGAGGTCATTGGGCGATTTCAAACCTCAGTAACTTTCACATACGACATTAGATTTGAGTCCCGTTCATGGCGCAAAAATCGCAGCGATGAGGCCTTTCCGGTCGTTTAGACTGCAAACATTTCTGAGCATTTCCATCTTTTAGCATTTTTTCAACTTGGACATGATCACCTGATGACACCTCCAAAATGGGAAGCTTTTGGACCCCAAAATCTCACTGAATTATAGAAACTGAAGATGAGGAGACTAATTCTCCACTCTTCCAATCTTTAACCACTGAAATATTCTTGACTTCATCAAATTGAGCTTCTCATAAAAAGATAAATTCTTCCTTGAATATGTTGACCGACTGTTGCTAACCTTGACTGAGTCATGATGCAAATTTTTGAAATTTGTAGAACAACAACTATAATTTGCATAAATCATATTGTTCTTACAATGGTCTACCTTCCAAGGAAACTGAAAATAAGATTCACCTTGCCAACTATCCTCATGGAGAATTTTTTCCAAATGAGCCATGTACTTGTGTCGAATCCCAACCAAGTTTTCTCGCCATACCAATCTGCCATTTTGAAACTAGCAATGACCCATGCTGAACTTTGTGCCCTCTTTTCTTGCATGCTTTCCCCTCTCTTGGATTTTTGCACCACTTTGCACCGACACTTTGTTCTCTGCACCGATCGACACCAAAGGCAATTTCTGCAACATCTTGTCATATTCTTCCAAAGACGACCTGCTTTCAGACTAAAACATATCATCATTTACATCAGCAAAAACATGAAAAGGATTATGTACAAAATATTTTTGTTTAATCATCAACAAAGTCAGATTTTTACTTGCATTGACAAGCCTTTTCAATTGTCCTACGTTGACTAAAGAAGTACCACATCTAGTTCAACCAAATCAACATAATGAGCTATTATGGCGATGCGCAACATGAACTTCCTTAAGACTTGTAAATTAGCATCTTTGCAAATCCAACCAAGTGGATATGGCTTTGGATGTGGAATGGCCTCAAGTTTCAGCTTCTTGACTAAGCCTTCTGAGATGAGATTCGCTTGTGACCCACTGTCAGTTATTATTTCTATCTTTGTGTGTTTTGAGATTATCCTCACATGAAACAACTCTATCCTCCTCTCTTCACTTGGAGTTTCTATGTGACAGTTTAAAGTGCTAGAACTGGGATTTGTTTCCTTGACAATCCCTTTCCCCTTTATGTTCTTTAGTATAATGGCTATGCTTTTAGTTTCATCACCTGATTCAAACCCTAAGTCTTGTTCAGCAGTTGCAACCATTTTGCCATTTTATTTGGCCTTATCTTTGGTTTTAAATTTTCATGGTTTTAGCTCCGGATGAAGTTTCCAGCAATGGTCTTCATCGTGGCTTTTTTTGGAACAATTTTTACAAAAGAATTTTCCTTTTTATTTCCAAGATTTTGCATTTCTTTTTCTACCTTTGCCTTTAAATTCACTACCCTCATTCCCATCAAAATATTGTTTACCTCTAGCCTTTAAATGTGTGGCTTGTACACAAACCTCGTCTATACTAGTAGGATTGAACATAAGGATAGTATGTATAAGATAGCTATGTAAATCACCTATATATTTCAGCAAAGTCTCTTGGCTATGCAAATCAATTCCAAGTAATAAAGCCCTTCGTCTAAAATCTTGAGTGTAATCTTGAACACTTTGTCCCTTGATTTGTCTAAATTTTTTCCAATTCATGATAGCCTTTTGTAAATGAGCTAATGGATAAAATTGTTGCTTAGTTGTAGAAATAAATTCAGCCCATGATAAAGTGATCTTACCATGTTTTTTAATTTCATCCTTGGTCTTGGCTTCCCACCATACCAATGCTGCTCCTTCCATTCTCAAAGAGGCTAACTGAATCTTGGTGTCGTCTTCATGAAGTTTTTTTATCCTTAAGTAAACTTCCAACTGTATTATCCAATTTTCAAGTTTCTCTGCATTGACCTCACCATTAAACATAGGCAACTCAAATTTAACATCAAGCTTTAAAAATGGACTTTTACCAGTAGTTTTAGACTTGTGAGATTGATTCACCGAAGTTGAGGATGACGATGTAGAGGAAGAGGATGAAGATGGGGATGGTAGATCACCATTTCCTTCGAGTCCTTTCTTTGACTTGTCATCACTTTTATTTCCTCTTGTAGAACCCTCTCCTTCATTCTGGTGTCTAGACCCTTCTCCAACAAGCCTATCATTCCTTTCTTGGTAGAGTATCCTCACCATCTCTGTCGTGTCTAGGAAATCCTTTCGAAATACTCGTTCCTCTTCTTTGGGATCAATGTCTTCAGGAGCTTCTCCTTCTCTTGAATACATGCTTGAGGCTTCTTCAATGGCTCTTGGAGGTGGCTCTCTGGCCCTTCTTGGTTGTGGATTACGTTGTGCACTAACCAAGTGTCCTTCACCTCTATTGAGTTTAAGCCTAGTAAGCATCAAAAACTACAAATAATCAACTATATCTTTGCACAAGAACAAATGCAAAGTAAAACTCTAGCTGCTAAAGCTCAAAACCTGAGCTCTAATACCATCTAATTTGAAAATGAAATTATTTGTAAATGTTGTGCAAAGTATCCATTTCCATTTAATTAAGTGTGCAAAGTATTATCCATGTCTTGCAAGTTAAAAAAAGTGTTTTTCGTTATGTTCTAAGTTTATGTGTGAGGAAATGTTAATAAAGTTTTTTGTTTAACATATTATATCAGAAATACACAGCAAGAGAAATTCACCATAGCATAACACAACAAAATGATGAGGCAGTTCACCCCTCCTCGGCTACATATTCCGGGTCCAAGGCTCCCAATGGGCATGTACTTGCTCTATTAAGTTGCTCAAAATGGTTATACAATGAAATATATGCCTAAAAAGGCAAAACAAGTTGTGAATTTGACTTCAAAAGATAGAAATAAGCTAAAAATGGATTTTTTTTCACCTCAAACAGTGAAGTACAACCCAATACATCTCCATCTTCCTAATGGCCCTAGTGGCTCTTTCCTCCTCCCTGAAGAAAAAATGGTTGAATAACACCTCTATTCATTCTGCAACCTATCCCAAACACTCCATAATGCTCAAGAAAGCCAAAATTGACTAAAATTTTGTCTCATTTGGTCGAAAATTGTGAAATTTATGACCCAAACAAGATTTTTCCCAATGGCACTAGAAAACCTCCTCCAACTATGGGATAACTCCAGTTTAACCCACCAAAAAGGTGGAAATTCTTAAAAGGCAGAACTGCGCTCTAAATTTAGGGGTAGAAATAAATTTAACTGTCAGATAACTGTGCGTTCACATGCCATATTTTCAGAGACAGTTTATGCTGGCGGTTAGTGTTAAGTATGTGCCCTTGGTCACCACCTGTAGGTTACATGGCTAGGGGGCTAGAACCCGAGTGCTTAACCCAGAACTTTCCACCGTTCAACAGGGCTTAGCCCATGGTCTTTGGACCTGGGTCCTATTGCAGTGGCACTAGCCCTTAAGGGCTATACCCAATTTAACGCATGACCCGACTGCGCGTTTTCTATGCCGCCCGACTCCGTTCAACAACAGCTCTTCTGCCATGTTGGTCGGGTCGACCTCCACCCAAGGAGTCGGGTCAAGAGTTCAGACCTCTTGCCTTCAACATTTTAAACATGACCCTTAACCAATGGCCTAGGGCCACGTGGCAACCTCCAGGTAGGCCATGTGGCACCCTCCAACAGGCCTATAATAAACCATATAAAAATTAAATTTTTTCCATAAGAAACTTCTGAAAATGAAAAAAAAAATTGTTCAAAAGTCTTGTTTTGGAGGTCATTGGGCGATTTCAAACCTGAGTGAATTTCACATACGACATCAAATTTGAGTCCCGTTCATGGCACTAGAATTGCAATAACGAGGCCTTTTTGATCTTTTAGACTGCAACCATTTCTAAGCATTTCCATTTTTGAGCATTTTTTCAACTTGGACATGATCACCTAATCACCGAACCCTCAAGAAACTTCAAAGCCTACAGGGGAAGGCCAATTTTCTGAGACGCTTCATCCCAGATTATGCCACTTGCACTCAAGGGTTCTTGCGCCTCCTTTGCCAAGAAATCCCATTCAAAAGGGATGATCATGCCCAATAATATTTTTATGTGTTGAAAGAAGATTTATCTTCAGCACCACTCATTAGTCCCTCAGACTATGACAAATATTATATCCTGTATCTATCAACTTCCAATTCCACGTTGGCTGGAGTGTTAATCTAGGAAGGCACAAATGGGAAGGAGCACGTAATCTATTACGTCAAAAAAACCTTATCGGGCCCATCATTAAGATATGAGCCTGAAGAAAATACTGCCCTAGAATTAATACACGCAGTCCAGAAGCTTCACCACTACATCATCTTTAAAACCACTACAGTAATCGCAGATATTAACCCCATCAAATACCTACTCACACGCCACCTAATGAACCATAATTACGCCCGCTGGATAGTCATTCTCCAAGAATACGACTTACAGTTCACTCCCCTAAAAGAAAAAAGGCGCTTACCTTAGCAGAGTTCATTACGGACCTCCCAAGAGATACCAAGGGATCACCAGTAAACGATTCGCTACCAAATGAACATCTCTTCTTCATAGCAACCGATGACCCTTGGTACGAAGACATTCTCCTCTTCCTGCGAACTCAAAATTTCAGACGCCATCTCACTCGAGATGACCATCGATGCATATGCCAATAGGCCCCCTGATATCTCCTCATGGGAGATGTCTTGTACCAACAAGGCATCGACACCATTTTACATCGATGCCTCACTCACGACCAATCAGAACAAGCCCTTAATGACTACCACGGAGGTGCTTACGGTGGCCACCTATCTGGAATGGCCACCACCCAAAAATTTTTACAGGTAGGGTATTTTTGGCCCTTCCTGTTTCGTGATTGCATTACAACATTCAAGATATGTGAGTGATGCCAACACTTCACCCATAAAGCAAGACCCCCCCCCCCTCATCTGCACCCTGTCATCATCGTCGGCCTCTTTTGTAAATGGGGAATTGACTTCATGACTTGCAACCCCGCATCATCGGGAAACCATAAATATATCATAGTTTTTGTCGATTATTTCACCAAGTGGGCAGAGGCCATGCCCACATATGACAACACTGCAGAAACTGCCGCTCGATTTTTGTTTAACCACGTGATCGCCCCGTTCAGTGTTCGCAAAGAGTTAGTCTCCGAAAATGGAAAACACTTCGGGAATGAAATCTTCCAAGAGCTATCTCACCACCTCAGATTCACCCACAAATTTTCTTCACCATACTACCTCCAATCCAACAGACAGGTAGAAGATGGAAACAAATTCCTCAAAATGATGTTACAATGCATGGTGAATAACCATAAAACCAACTAGCACCATATGCTCTTCTCCGCCCTGTGGGCATACCGCACGAATGTCAAGATGTCCACTAGTTTCACTCATTTCCACTTGGTATATGGGGTTGAAGCCGTGATTCCCATAGAACGCGAGATCCCGAATTTTCATGCCACCATCGAACTCCTCGATGATACCCAGCCTCTAAAACATCGCCTAGTACAACTATATCTCGCCGACGAAAGCCGACGATAGTCGTTGCAACACAACAAGGCCCATAAGAAAAGGGTAAAATCATCATTCGATTACCACATCAACCCTCGCTCATTCACCGAGGGAGAACTAGTCCCTCGCTATGATGTCACAAAATAAGCCTTAGGGCCAGGGAGGTTTGAAACCTTGTGGAAAGGACCTTACATCATAAAACATTTCCTCCTCTAGGGGGCATACATCTTGACGGAACCAGGCGGGACATGCCTCAGCAACCGCATCAACGACCTTTACCTCAAGAAGTTCTACCCATAAGGGCCAAGAAGTCCCTACCCTAGAGTCAATGTACACAAACCCAATCACTTTAAATTTTTGACCAAAATAATTATTAAAAAATGCACTCTAGTGCCACAATGGATTACCAACCTGAACCTTACTTCGAATTTGCTGATGGAGCATCAATATGGTCTCAAATTTTAGTAGCAGTAGCCTGGGTTATCTATCACCCTAACCGATCACCACTCTACACAAACAATGTGTGCATCGGTTCAACAACAAAAAATGAGGCAGAATATGACACTATCATTGGACTTATGTGCGACACCCTCCATTAGGGCATACGCCATATGCATGTCTACCTCAATTCCTAGTTAGTAGTGTCACAGTTAAACAAAACATTTGAGATAAGAGATTCACATCTATTTAGAAAATATTTACGTGCAAAAATATTAAGCAGATAATTTGACTACATTACATTTACACATGTACCAAGGAGTCAAAAGCAAACAGCTGATCGCATAGCTAACAATACTTTAAACTGGAATGAATCTCGAATAAACAATCATACATTAAAAAAAAAATAGACACCCATCAGCATAACATAAATCCATAAGAAGAAAGAGGGGGCACAACATGTAGAACCACAAAAAATATCTCTCATATATATATCATAGTTTATGTGTCTGGGTACAAAAATAGTGTCTCTCACCCATTAGTCAGCCCAAAGATACACAAAAATTCATCAAAAATAGGGGAAACATCCTCATAATGGGTTCTTTCCCCATGTACAAAAAGAATCTAGGGCGGTGCTCCCCCAGGTGGGGCACCTAGACCCACTGCTGCTCCCGATACCACTACTGGAGCCGCCGTCAAAACTGAGACTGCCACCCGACGTAAAACAGGCCAATAGTCCCTCTCCTAAGCCATTAGCGTCTCCAACCAGACCTCCTTGAGATCATCCAAAAAGCCTCGAGAAGGCATCCCCTGGGTCAAGCAGTCCACTCAATCCCAGGCGTCCTCCAAAACTGACACCCACGTGGTCAGTTCAGCAATGCGAGCCTCTGCCGCATCAGCACGCGGCACCTCTGCATCGGCATGAGCTTGCTCGGTTGTAGCCGAGTCGCTGACCTCTCCCAAAGGGCCAACACCACCACCAGGTCCACAACCCTGAGGCTGTACAAGGTCTCCTACTAGCCCCCCACGACTTCCCCGAGGTCTCCTAAGAGGACCGTGGCCAACCAATCGAGCCACGGGGTGTCCAACCTCACCAACATTTGCAAGAGTAACCAAAATTATGTCAGTGTCACCATAAAAACATATATACTCAAATAAATGCAGAAGTCATAAAAACATACATCTTGGCCCCCAAATGTAGCCAAGAGGGAGACCTATCTCTGGATCCCCCCAAAATCCAACCCTGCATATGGGAATGGTAGAAACATCTGGGGGTTCACCTCAAACTAGGCCTCCTTCGTGGCGTTCCAATAACGTCCCACCATATCCCCATCTCCCTGTAGCATCATAGGAGCCCACCTCCTCATGCGAGGCTCCCGTGGCCCCTCTGGAGGCACTGCCACCACCGGTCTCAACAGCACCACCCTCTCATACATGATGTTGCATATAATACTGGCATATGCAAACAACTTCGATCCATCCCATACCTTGTAAATTTGTGTCACCATCCCTTCATAGCAGAAGCGGGAAAAATCGAAAAAGTGCCTGGCTCTCAGCTGGCGCAAGACTCCAACCCGTGCGCCCAATGCTCGATGTGGAGTCGACAACCCTGCAAGTCACATAATAGATACTAGAGCGCACTGCTCAACCAAGTCTATTATCGAGGCAATCTCTATGCACCCCTCTGTAAGGGGCGCCCTGCCACAATGACACGCCCAAAACCTCTCAAAATCCACCCTCCCAAAAGGGAGTGGATACCACAACGCCTCATCGTGATGCTGTAGTCCGGTCCCAAAGTATATATCCGTCTCAGGACGAATAGCAAGGTCAGTACCACACAGCACAAACACATTGCGTTGCATGTTCCAATGTTGGATCAAGTAACGCAACAGTCGGTCTTGTGACCAAAGAACCTCGTTCTCCACAAACTTCAGGAGACCCCATTGCGCCAACTAACATTGCGCCTGACCATCGGTGGCTATTGCAGTATGAAGCTCGGGCCAATCTCGCTCCCTCCACAACATCCTGTCATCCAAATAGGAACCCATCAACAAGAGAAAAAACATAAAAAATAGGTAAAATATCCAAAAAAATTCCTCGTCCTTTTGCATGCCTGTTCCTCAAACATGCACGCTAAAGGCACGCCTGTATTTCTCACAGGTGCACATAAGGCATGCCAAAAGAGAGGAAAATCGCACTTAAGGCGCATAAAACCCCAAGAAGCGTGCGCCGAAGGCACACTCTTACCCTAATCGCCCACGCAATATAGGGTAAAAATGGCTCAGAATCCGTACAAACCAGTTTTGTACGGACCCTGGCACCCTCAAACTGAAAAAAATAAAGTGCAGGATGTCATGGAGATTACCTGGGCAGGATATCGCTAATCCCTGGTGCTCAGGCTAACCGCAATGGCAATAACTGCTCCGCAGAAGCCTTTGACCTCTCAAAAACTCAACAAGCACAAATGAATTGAATTAGGGCCATATTCACCTATATATTTCCCTTTTCAAAAACTTTGGAGGACCGTAATGAGAGTCGGAAGGTATGTTCTCCGAACCAAAAGCAACACTGTGATTAGCACTCTGTAACGAACAGAGGTGATGCCACACATTTTCATTCCCGAAAAAATATTTTTTCAGCACCGGCAGGTATACCTTCTCTCATCTTCTTTTTTAAAGCTCATATCTTTCAAATACATTTTGATAAAGAAGATGCTTTCACTTGAGGTAGTTGTTTTTGCAAGAAAGCACACAAATTATCCACAACTCCATCCACTGAAAGTTCCAAGAGCAGGTATCATTCCACCCCCAACATGATAGAGTCCCAGAAAACTCTGCATATCCTGACATCATTTCTCCATCAAAAACTAACTATAGGTCCCACACATATGTTTGTGTTTATCATCAGCTCGCCCTGCACATGATAAGCATCCTCATTGGTCAGTACAGCCTCCCCTCCATGGCGCTCGTCACCCAAAGTAGACCATATATCACAAAAAATAATGACACCATAACCATACCACTATAGTCCGAGAAGCACCTCATTCACCATGCATAAGGTCAAGTATTAGAATATGAAATAAAACCCCTTTCCCGGACAACCAAGTTGTACAAGCAGATCAAAAGCGCACTACTGCACCTCGCATTTTTCCCACCATACCTCCATCAACATAATCCCATTTGCGATACTTCTTCATCTGCTTCATCAACCTCACACATGAGACCAACCAATGGTGCCCCCACCCTCAGCAAATCACCTTCCTCACACCATCAGTGAGTGATCATTTTTTTGTTTTGGGGCACCTGTCTCTGTGTTTTGTACAAACCAAACCCCATTATTTTATTCTTTTGGTAAGTGTACAGAGATCACAAATAGTGCATTATTACCCCCACCCACTCATTCATTTTTTCTCTCATAGCAGAAATCCCTGCACACCCTTGGTCGGAGTATACCACCCTCGTGTAAAAGCCACTATGACATTCATAACTAGCTTATACCCACCTTGGAAGTCCTACTGACTCCAGGGATTTCCCCATCAGAAATCGTTATGATTTCCACCAAGCTGCTTTTTTATACTCCAACTTTAGGCCACTGAATCCCCATCATCAGTTTTCAGTCACTCCCCACCACCATGCCTATGTTAAAACCATCACATCCATATTCCTGATCCTTTGTATCAGCGACCCCCCTCATTCGGTTGAGGCTTCCTTTTTGTCGACTTCAACACCTATTTTCCAAAAAGGAAGCGGTAACTTGGATCACCCCTCTCCATAAAAGGGGCATCCTCGAGTGGCATTGTGGGAGACATCACTTCCCACATATGTCATCGGTCCTCCTGACATTCGACTACAGCACAAGCTTTCATGTCAAGATGGTATCGTACCTTACAACCATTGCACTTTGATCAAATTTGTCGAAGACCCGTGCCTTCATAAGCATCTCTTTCAGCAATGCTTACACAGGAAGGTCTCAGCCAACACCTATGCGTACAATGCGTTGTTGTATTCCATACCAATTTTACGCATATGGGTACCACATTCCACCTATTGTCAAAGAAAAAAATGCCCCTAAGGGCGTCAGCAGTCGCCGTCATCAACCAACAGATCACTACCATATTAGTGACATAAACAGAACATGTACCTGTCAAATATTTTTTTTTAACTAACCAAAGCATTACGAGCATGGGACATGCCCACCTTGTAGAAAATTTGTATATATTCTATTATATTTTCTTACAAGGGTCCCACGGGACATGGTCGTTCTTCGAACCGGTGCAGGGTGTCTCCAATTCTGAGCTACACATAGGTCTCTATCTCTCTATGCATAGTATATAGAAAATAAACTATAATGTATTTCGACTATACAGTTCTTCCTAGACCTCACACATTAGGGGGAAAATGTTATCATTGGAAAATCATACAAGCAAAGACGACATTATTTAATATCAGGCAGAAGGATTTACAGGGCTGAGAGACATTAGAGAATCTGAAATTATTTAAAAAATCTCTAAGGTCTGAGGAAAAATCAAATTTGAACTAGTCAAAAATTCTTTTGTGTGCAAAAATCTTCGATAAGCACGCCCTTGCGTGCCTTTTGACCCAAAATGCGCGCAATCCTGGGAGTGGCGAAAGTCACTTTTCAAGACCACAAAAAGCACACTCGAGGACATTGATTCCACACTTAAGCCGCCTAAGGAAAACCACCCAAGCCTCCTTAGGACATTAAGGGAGCACACAATGGAATAAATGTGGCACACAATGGAATCACCCCCCTCTCTTGGGCCACCATCCACAATGTACCAAGAGAGGGAAGGAGGATTTGAATTCTCCTATAAAAGGCCACCAAGAGATGAGTAACTTGAGAGCACATTGTTATGCTGGCTAGAATTTCCCCAAGTAATACCAGTAGTGTGTGATCCGGAGTAGAGATAGAGGGGACTCGGTTGTTGGCCATCCAACAACTCCAGTCCACCATAGTAGAGAGAGGGAGACTTTGGCCAAGGCAGCTTGGAAGTAAAGACATCCATGCATCGGGACTTAGAACCCCAAGTTCCAAGGGCCCCTTGGCAAGTGGGTTAAAGTTTCATCCTCATTTCCTACCAGCACTCAATAAGAGGGGACGTAAGCGTCGCCATTTGGATTATTGAAGTTGTTTGACTCTATTTAGAGATTTTTTGTTATTTTTTTTTAGTTTTAGTTTAATTTTTATGTTTGAATATGCATGCTAGTTCTAGCATGTTCCACTATCTTGCTTGACTCCATATATTTTCTGCCTGTGACCAATAACTTAAGAGGGAATACCACACCCCTTAAGTTGGCATGATTTCATACATACGTGCACCAAACACACTAACACAATGACGATGTGACAAATTTTTCCATAAAGCTTTCTACAGGGACATGCAACCTGTGACCTTTCACCTTCTTTTTCTCTTATTTTCCTTTATTTTCATAAATAGAATGCCAATTAATTCCTCAAGCCTTTCCAAATCATTTGTCATTGCCTTTGCCAATTTCCTTTATCCATAATAATCGAAATGAACACCCACTAGGATTTTTCCTACCATTCAGCTTGGAATATGCATCCCATGACCTTGGTCTTATATTTTTTTACATGGATTTTAACAAGGGCTGTTACATTATGAATTTCTAATTGAATAGCACTATTTTTCTAGTGTGGATGAGAAATAATTGAGGAGCAATGTTGTAGTAGAATAAATAACCTAAAATGGTGTAATATTATTGAATACAACACCTAAAAGTGTGTGAACATTAAGGACAATGTTCCTTGGGGAGAAAAATTATTACATCCCAAAATTTATTCCACCTGTGATATTGAAATTTTAATTAATTATATTATTGATCCTTGTATGGGAACTTAGATGTAAAACGACAAAAATAACTATAACAATTGTAATTATAATTTAATAACATAATGATAAAGATGAGAAACCTTGATATAAACCATGAGAAGCCATAAGGAGGGAAGAGAAAAAGGAATAATTAGAGAATTAATGTTTGTCATAAATTATTTGGCTGAGACAACCATTTAAGATTTTCAAATTTACCAATGAAAATATTTGGTGGGAAGGTGTGGTAATAATTTCCAGTAGTGATGAGAGGAGCAGGTCAATGACACAGAACTATTAAAAGTATGGGAAATTTACTAATGTAAGACTTTTGAGCTATGGGCTAGAAGATTCTAAAATGATTAGCATGCAAAAACCTAACAAGAAAACCATCAAGGAAGGAAACCTAAGAAATAAGAAAGAGAAGAGGGAAGCATCCATGGGGGAGGAAAAAGAATATAGTGGAGCAGAAAAAAACATGACAATGAAGCATGTCTAGGAAGCACTAGTGTGCATGGAGGATAATGAATCTTTGAAGGAAGGAACACTTGCATGTGCCTGAAGCATGAGAAATTGGGAAAGAGTATTCTTGGAGTCTTGCTTATAAATATATCAAGCCCTAGAGTATCAGGCTATTAAGCACCATGATGTTGGTAATTTCAATATAAAACTGCCATAACATTTTCTTGATATTAATAGCCTAATTTATCAATGCATGTATAGGAATTTTCCCTTTAATAGAAAAAGTTTTATGCATTTGACATTGACATATTTCCTATCGAAATTTCAAGATTGGGTCCTTATACCTTTGGAACTATTTAGTGACGGAGTTATGTTGTTAGATTCATGGATACCACACGACTGACATAGCACGTGCGTTCATGGCATACTAAACAATACCCTTAATTTGACTACATATTGGAAAATACCTCTAAAAATCACTTTATTTAACCCCTTACATTTATGAACCCAATAAACCTTCCCAATTTAAAAAACCCCTACATTCACTAGACATTGTAGGTATCCATTTTTTCATTATCATTTTTTACGCCCCTTTATATTTTTCATTAATTTTGAGCTCCATTTTTTATAAACATATAAAAACTCTTTACCCCCTATTATATGCTCAACGTATTATGTCAGTTTCCCCTTAATATATATCCCCCAATATGAATGCACGTGGTATGGTATTTTTCCCCTAATGAATCCCCCGTGGGATACCAAAGTATCGAGATAATGGGTATTAGCCAATTCTTGATGCACATGAAAGTGAAATCTTGATATCGATCGACCTGATAAGTTCGTTGGGTGACAAGATGGATTATTGATGGTTGATGTCAATATTGGAGTGAAGTATAACTTATGAGTGTAGTGGTATAGGTCAAGGGTGTAATAAGGTCCCGTGAGGTCAACTATTGAGAGATCAGGCATCAAGGAGTCAAGTGACTCATGGAGAGCTCACTCGTACAAACCCTCAATATTGACACAACTCTAAAAATCTATCATTTGTTAGAGAGTTGGTCACCTTTCGACTAATAGGGGTGTATCTTATTAGCTATTGGAATGTTGTGTGTCAAATATCAAGTGTTTGGTAATAAACATTATTGGACTATTCTCTTGACACTACCAATCCCAATAAGGAGCTTGATGTGGTGCTAACGTGGAGATGATGTGGCACTAAATTGGATATGATGTGGCAATAATGTGGAGAGAATGTGGGATTGTTGTGTTCTTTTTGTGGAAAGTAGACATGGCTATATCAAATAACATGATGATAAGGATTAGAATGCACAATAATGTAGAGGTGGGTGGCCAAGTGGTGCCCAGGTTATGGTGACATCAATGTCGGGTTGTCGACATGTGAATATATCATCATATTGACATGTTGGACTATTAACCTGTTATCATATTTCTCTATTATCCTATAAGTTTGTCAGTACATCTACCTATCAGCATTTCGGGTGTCAACTATTGGTCAATTACAAATTGGAATAACAAGGTATGTCCCATTCACAGAGGGGCTCAGGGAGCTAATCAATTGAATGACATATAATAGGTGATAATCCTCGTCAATGGATGATGTATTATCGGGTGAGGTTTAACATCATATGTGTTTGATTCTGTGTGTGAGGGATTTGTAGGAGTAACAGATGGAATGATAGGTGACAAGCGGCTATGTTTCATCGACAAACAACCAATATAGGTTCAACACAAGTAAAACAAATAAGTTTAACTGATGGTTTGTTTCCCAGGGGCAAGGAGCTTATGCATGTGCCAACATGTTAAGATAGTGGGCAAGGGCCATTTAGGTAAATACATGTTGTAGTATGGAATGAAGAGGTGGCCCTTAAGGGGAATATTTTCATATGGTGATATATTCTTGTTGAGAGCTTATTTTTGGGAAAATTTTATATTGTGGGAAGGCTCTTAACGAGTAAAATATGACGGTGATATTAGAAATGAGTTTTTTCTGATATCAACAAAGAGGAAATTTTGATAACCCGACTTCCTTAGGGTGACACAGGAGGTAATTTTTGGATACCTTGTGGCCTTAATCATGCATTAAGGGGTCAAGTATGTTATATAAAACCCCTAGGAGGAGCCTTAAGATTATAAAAAAAAAAAGTCCTTCAAACTTGATTAAGGGTTATAACGACTTCAGTCATCTGCATATAGAACACATTGCATAGAGACTTTGAATCCAATAACTCTTATTATCATTCAAAGGGTGACTTGTCAAATTTGTACATTTGTTTCCAATTGCACAATTTTTTTATAGAAAGTTGAGGAGAGTAGGATTGTTGAAAACATTGTAGACTACTAGACTATATAAAAAACCTTAAAAGGAATTAATTAGAAAAAAAAAGGATTTGAGGCCATTTCATTATAGCAAAGTTATAGATTTTATAGATATAATATTTTCTTAATATTAATAGAATCACACATTTAATATTATTACATAAGTGCATCTTGTTTTTTTATTAAATTAATAAAGTGAAATTAGAAGATTTTCATCTCGATGACATGAAATAGATCTAAGATTTATATCATAAGATCGAGAAAGGTTTTGATTAGGTTATGGATGAGTTAAATGGACATAGTTGTTATCCACTCTCCCATGGGAGAAAGGATTTATGGACACGAACCCTCCAATTGTTTTAAACTTCTCATCCTTTAAACCTTAAGGCATATTTTATATATTTTTATCATCTAAAAAATCCATTATTTTGTAATATATCATACATATTGTTAATTGGCCAATCTAATAACACATACATAGCTATCAAACTAAACAAAATGGAGAAGAGACACTTATTACGGTGAGCAAATGAAATCGTGAGGGATGGAAGCCTTCGTTTTAGCTTCCACTTTCTTCATGTCACAAGGTGTCATGACGCTTTTAAAAATGCCTCTAAGCATTAAAAAGAATACGTTACAGGAGTTGTCATCAAATTCCAACAATGGTCATGGTCGTCATTACTTCGAGTTGAATTTAATTTTAGTTTTACATGTTTCACTACTTCAACAAAAAGGCAGAGGTTAAACACAAACATATACCGTGAAATAAAAATCAGAGAGGGTAAAACTTAGAGAAACATGCAATCAAAACAGAGTACTGTGCGGATGAAAATAAAAAGTAAGTTTTCAGAATGAAATGCGTAAGGCAATATACTTGGATTATATTTCCAGAAAAGTTGGATACATTTATATACTAAAAACTAGTTTTACGCGCACACCACAGTACCAATATTTACAGAGATTTATAAATGAGATTTATGAATACTCTGTTTTTGACAGAGTAAAAACTAGTTTAACGCGTAGTCTACTGAGGCCGCGTTTTGATCCAGAATCCGGTAACGATTTCCAGAAAATCCGGCAAAGATTTGCCCAGAAACTTGTTTACAGTTGTTAATGTAACAATCATACAGTTAAAAACTTACTACATAAAAAAAAAAATTGTTTTTACCTTACATATTACCCTCATAATTTATAAGTTATGTCATTATTTAATTGAACTTGCACTTTTGGTTGAGTTTTATACGCAGCTCACATCACAAGTACGGTGCAACTATATTGGATTAATGATATTTTCAGTGGTACATTTAACTGGCACTATGATTCGACTTGAATCTATATCCATCATTTATTCCCGGTTATCATAGTGTACCCACGATTATTTTTATTTGGCCACGACACCTATCTTTTATGAGATAGATGATGTGCAGCATGCTGGAGATCTTAACTCGTAAGGTTTGTTAAATGCGAATTCAATAAGGGTTGTTGATCTGGCCACTTGACTCCGTCGTATGCTTTACACATGTCACTCGTTGCACCGTTGATCAGCGCTTGATCCTACAGTGATCATATCCTAGGGTTTGTTAATGACCTTGGTATCGTAACTGAATCCATACCTCATTGTTGCGCTCCGGGTGTAGGTTCTGGAGGCGATTATCTGTTAGTTTTCAGGGTTAAAACTTAATTTCGACTGTTTACCCCATGCGTTCAGCAGAATGGTGATCTCCAGGCAGCCCCGGCTATAGGTATTCGCTCCGGCATTTCCAGCATCTTTTTTTTTTGACAAGTTATGCAGAAGTTCACTCTTTCACTTCCAGTCAATCAGGGTTTTGCTTTCAACCTACAGCTGTTTTTATTATTCCTTCGAGTGCTATCTTGAATGGCTTACTTATCATTTTTTTTTCGCTCTCTGTTGCGGCGCCCTGCTAAACTCTGCAGCGAGGTCTTTACTCTACCAAGGATTGTAGCCTCTTTTCACTTGCTACAGGTAATTTCTACCCTGGACCTCGGTTCTGTTTTCCATAGTTCTTTTTTTTATGAGTATAAGGTTACAACTCCAGTTTAATCGTTCAAGGTTTTTTTGCTACTTTTAACAATGCTCCATTCCGCTGACAGGTATCGACCCCGTCGCTCCTACTTCTTTCAGAAATCTCTGGCTAATTACTAGGTCTCGACCGCTTGGGTGAAACCTAACCTTTGCATCTAAATACAGGTATCTATTGCTGGCGAGGTTGAACCTTAGTTTTTTTCTTTGTCTTCTTGACTGAGTTCATGAATCTTGTTGTGGGGTTTGCCCAGGTTTCGAACCTGCGGCCTTGTATTCCACCGTCGGCGGTTATCAAACTATGTAACGCTAAATTTGGAGCTTAATCCACGCTTGGGTCGGATAAAGGCCTATTGGCTCTGCCGTTTAGGAGGGTTTTCATTTTGCTATATTATCGACTGTTTAAGATATGCTATGTATAATTTTTTTGGTACAGTGAATCGATGGGCCGGGTTGCCACCCGTGCTCTCTTCTCTTCTTTTTTATTCGACTGTATTTTCAATCTTCGTCGCTTCGGGCGAAACTGGTCCCTCTCCATTTATGTGTTTTTCTTTTAATTAATGAGAAATTTGCAAACATATGGAGTTCTGTTCGGCAATCTCTGTTTATTGTATCTTTAGAAGATAATGGTGTTAAGGCATATTTCCGTTACAGCTATTTTATGAAGATTTATGTATACTGTAAGACTCTTAGTTGCTTGTCTCGCGAAATCTTCCAGATGACAGTCCTGTCTCGATTTATGGATTATGTTTCTCTTTTACCTGTTACATGTTTGGTACTTCTATACTTATGAGGGTTTCATGGTTTTGTTAACACGTTAAAAAAAGATCTATGCCGCACTTCTACTCTTTAGAGAAGCCTAGTCAGATTTGTATAGAGTTCTCTTTATTAACTAAGGGAGCGCCACTGGTGTCCGGACCACCAATTGTCCGCGTTTATCATAGGAAGGAGGGCTACCCAGAAGCTTGGTTTTCCGAGCGTTATGGGTTAACAACCCTTCTAACAGTAAATTTCATGTTTTCTTCGGTAATTAACTTCTACAGTAACTTGTTCAGGAACAATTGTATTACATGGTTAAGGCGTTTATCTAAGTAATACCCATTTTCCGCTTTCTTTCTTCTGATGTTATCATCCATACTCTTCTGGCACGATGAATCTAGTATTTCAATACTGTTACAGTTTTTATTCCTGCAGAACAGAATTATCTAGTTTCTTCTTTTAATTAACTCTTCAGAGCAAAATAATCATAAATTACTATTTTACTTCACTGAAAATTCTACTTAACACAAGCAACCTCAATTATACAGGAACCACCTTTTCCCACATTAATATCTTAAAGTAAGCAGAAATACATTAATATCCTAATGTAAGCAAAAATAAAAACGCTAATCGCAATTTTTACTCATCCGAAATCCAACGATCTCGATGGTATGCTTTTGCCTCCCTTCCACGAATCGGAGCAATTACGTCCCACAATTCCCCCCGAGCTTCAAGTCTGGGCATTCTGTTGAACATAGAGTTCTGGAGGAGAAACTCGAACAATCTGGTCCGATTTCTCCAACTTCCAGAGCAAAGAGATTCCTGAGGAGAACTCGACAATCCGGCCCAGTTCCCTCCAACCTGGGAAGGGACAATCCTCGTTCTGAAACTTTTTCCCGTAAAATGACAAGACCTTCTCCGCGGGGTAACTCCCTAATCCTCCTTGAACTTTTACTTATCCCGCAGTTTCTTTAGGTAAATCGTGGAAACTTTTTTTCTCATTCAACCCACTTGTATCTTGATTTACTTTTACTATCAACTTTACTCATGAAATAAATTTCACAAGAAAATCTTTATTAAATATCAAAATTTTTTTGTTCTAATATTCCAATTAAAATAACAAAGTACTACACTAATCCATAATTAATAAAAAGACTTAACCATTTGTTAGTGGCTAAGAGGGTGGTTACGCTTTTCCCCTTCGGAAGAGAACACCTCATTCTCGGTGTTCTTATTCCCGCCTCAAAGAAAAGTTTCGTGGATAAGCCTGCTTGGGGGAACAAAACTTTCGTCTTCCCAGGTAGCTTCCTCGGGTCCAAAGTGCTTCCATTGCACTTCAACCTGGGCGATGGCTCGTTTCCGGAGCATGATTTCCCTCCGGTCGATTATACTGTGTGGCTCGACCAGAAATTCCCTGTCTGGTTCTACCTGCACAAAGTAAACTTATGTTAATTAAATAAGTCTTTAATATTGCATTATCATTTTAATAATCATGCTTATCCACTACCTGTATGTTCTGCCAATGAATTATGTGTCTTGGATCATGAACATATCGTTTTAATAACGATACATGAAAGACATTATGCACCCGAATATGACTAGGAAGAGCTAAACGATACGCTACCGGTCCTACTCTTTCCAGTATTTGGAAAGGGCCACAGAATCGGGGTGCTAATTTTGCACAAGACGCCCATCTTAATGTGCTTTTCTTTGGTTTAATCCTGACATATACATGATCTCCAACTTCATATTCACGGTATGACCTCTTTTTATCCGCATACACTTTCTGCATGTCCTGTGCCGCCTTCAAATTCTGTCGAATCTTCCTCACCTCTGCTTCCATTTCTGCTAACATGTTTGGTCCCAGCATGAGTCTATTCTCGGGACTGCTCCAATTAATGGGAGTTCTGCATTGCCGCCCATATAGTGCCTCAAACGGACTCATCTTTAATGATTCTTGGTAGCCATTGTTATAGGCAAACTCTATCAAGTGAACATATTCCTCCCATTTAACTGGTTGCTGCATGACATACATTCGCAGCATGTCCTCCAGTACCTGATTCACTCGCTCGGTTTGACCGTCTGTTTGGGGGTGGTAAGCAGTACTAAAATGTACTTGTGTTCCCAATCCTGAAAACAGGGTCTTCCAGAACGCTAATGTGAATTTTACATCTCTATCCGAGATAACGGTCTTAGGAATGCCATGCAGTCTGAAGATCTCACGCATAAATAAATCTGCTATCTGTACTGTCTTATAGGTGGATTGGACAGGTATGAAATGTGCCGATTTACTTAGTCGATCTAAAACTACCATTATGGAATCATTACCTCGTTTTGATTTTGGTAATCCGGTGATAAAGTCCAATGAGATCACCTCCCATTTCCATTCGGGAATAGGTATAGGCTGCATTAATCCAGCCGGATGCCGATGCTCTACCTTCACCTGCTGGCACTCCAAACACCTGCTTAGATAGTTCGCTATATCCTTCCTCATGCCTGGCCAACAGTAGTCCTTTCTTATAGCTGTCAGCGTTTTTTGATATCCCGAATGTCCCGCATAATTGCTTCTATGATATTCATCCAGTATCATAGTTTTTAATTCCATCCTGTTTGGAATGACTATCCTCTTCTTGAAAATCAGCAACCCATCCGGGTTAATCCCATATTCCCCTTGTCCACCTTGTTCTCCAGATTCTTGTGTTTGCTGCCACAAATATTTATACTCAGGATCCTTGTCTGCTTCTTTTCTGATTTGTTCTAGGAATCTGGTTTCAATTTGATTAACATATAACTCATAAATGTTATGCATTTTTCTGCTTAATGCATCCGCAACCTTGTTCTCCTTTCCTTTTACGTGCTGTAGATCAATATCAAACTCGCTCAAGAAAGCATTCCATCTTGCTTGCCGGGAGTTTAATTTATCTTGTTTAAAGTAGCTGGTTAGACTGCTATGATCAGTTTTTAATACAAATCTATTCCCAAGTAAGTAATGTCTCCATACCCGGAGAGCGTGCACAACTGCAGTCAGCTCTAAATCATAAGCTGAATATCGCTGCTCATGATCTTTCAGCTTGCGGGATTCGTATGCAATTACCTTCCCTTCTTGTGATAACACAGCCCCAACACCTTCCTTACATGCATCTGTACAAACCTCGAATTCCTTATTCGGATCTGCTACACTTAACACAGGTGCTGTTGTCAATAACTGTTTCAATCTTTCGAAACTGTCCTGACATTCCTTCGTCCATTTAAAAAATTTTCCCTTCCGTTGCAAAGAGGTAATGGGAAAGGCTATATTTGAAAATCCTTTTATAAATCGCCGGTAATAGCCATCAAGACCCATAAAAGACCGTATATCTGCCACATTCTGTGGCACCTTCCATTCCATAATAGTTTTAATTTTCTCCGGGTCTACTGCTATACCTTTTTCAGATATTACATGTCCAAGATACTGTATTTCTCCTTTGAAAAAGTCACATTTACTAAATTTTGCGTATAGCTGGTGCTTCCTTAGCATCTCCAGTACCATTCGCAAATGTTCCTTGTGTTCTTCCACATTCTTAGAATAAATCAGTATGTCATCAATGAAGATCAACACAAAGTTTTCCAAATAAGGGTGAAAGATACTATGCATCAGTCTCATAAAAGTGGTTGGTGCATTAGTTAACCCAAAAGGTAATACCATGAATTCATAGTGGCCATACCTTGTGCGAAAAGCAGTTTTGTGTATATCTTCGTCCTTAATTCTGATCTGGTGATAACTAGACCGCAAATCAATCTTTGAGAACACAGTAGCTCCCCTTACTTGGTCAAAGAGGTCATCAATACGGGGTAGGGGATACCTCTTCTGAACAGTCAGCTTATTTAACTGTCGGTAATCCATGCACATGCGCATGGTTCCATCCTTCTTTTTAACAAACAGCACTGGTGCTCCCCAAGGGGACACACTGGGTCGTATATACCCCTTATCCAGTAATTCTTGAAGTTGCATCTTCAATTCAGTCAATTCTGGTACACTCATTCGGTAAGGGGTCTGGGAAACTAGCGAAGCTCCTGGTAGCAGTTCTATTGTAAAATCAACATCTCTTTTAGGTGGTAATCCTGGTATTTCCTCAGGGAACACATCCTTAAATTCCTGTATTACAGGTATATTCTCTAGCAAGGCAGCTTTATCCTTAGTCTCAGGTAATCCAACTTGTATAGCATACAGCCGGCATCCTTTTCTTATACATTTTCCCATTTGGGAAGCTGTAATTGGGCGCAGATGTATAGGCTTCCTTATGCCTTGAATTTCTTGGCGATTTCCATTCTGATCTCTGTAATAAACTTTCTTTTCCTTACAATCTATGAGAGTCCAATGCTTTTCCAACCAATCCATTCCCAGCAACACATCATAGGATCCCAAGGGCAGGATATTTAAGTCTACTATTAATTGTTGTTCGCTGATTTGTAGTGCACAATCTGGTATCTTGGCACTAACTCTTCTTTTAGCTCTTGTAGCTAACTGAACCAACCAGGCCTTCTTAAATTTTTGACTTGGCAACTTACATATTTCTACTAATTTAGGACTTATGTAACTTAGACTTGCTCCTGGGTCTATCAAAACAGAAACAGTTTGGGATAACAATTTACCTTCCAGCTCTATCATGGTAGGTTGAAAATCAGCTTGCCGGTCCTCCAATGCTGCGTTAATTCTGGGTATGCTTCGGGCAACATCTCCCACAGTAGAGGCCTCCTGTAAATTGGTTATTCGCTTCGGTTTTACCCCGCTGTGGGCAATCTCGATTGTAGTGCGCTGCTCCGCAGCCCCAACACTGCAGAGGTGGCCTCTGACTTTGAAGTTGCTCAGGTTTACTAGAAGCCTCAACAGTTCTGTCTTCCCCAGGCCATCTTATCCTCTGATGGTTCCTACCAAACTGCTTATTAATTGAATTCCTGGCTGAGCTTCTGAAATTACTGGTTTTGCCTCTTTTAAAACCAGCACTGTTTCTATTTTCTTTCCTTGATTGCCACCCTTTCCCTTGGTCTATCTTGGTTTTTGCTTGCTGGTAACACAGCCTCGCCTTTCTAATAGCCTCATCCATTGTCTTAGGATTTACAAACTCGATACGCTCCTTCATATGAGCAGGTAAACTGCTCAGAAATATTTGGACTTTGGCCTTCTCGTCTCTTAAGTACGGTACATAGCGCAGTAATGATGTAAACTTAGTGATGAACTCGTCCATGGTCATTTGTCCTAGCCTCAAGTCATGGAATTCTCGAGCCTTTTCATCATAAAAACGCTTAGTCAAGTACTTGTCCTTGAAGTACTGTTGAAACTTATCCCATGTCACATGCTGATCCTCTATCCCCCGCACGTTCTTCACTTCTTCCCACCATAAAGTGGCTTTATCTTTCAGCTGGTAAATGGCTAACCGTGCTTTAAGACCACTGTCATAGTCATACACCTGAAAGTACTTGTTCATGTTAATCAACCATGCTTCTGCCACTTCCTCTTTTTCTCCATCGAACGTAGGTGGCTTTATCTTTTTGAATTCTCCATGTAATTCTACCCTCTGCCTTTTACCTGCCTTCCATTCGGTTTCATTTTCAGATTCAGCCTCATTAAAATTTCTGTTTGGATTACTTCGCTGTGACAGACTTCTTTCTTTTCGACTTATATCTTGTTCATCTGTTTTCTGTTCGTTCCCTTCTTGGAATTCTCTACCAGCACTGGGGTTTTCATTCCTTTGATTCTGTTTATCGGAGAGGCTCTTTAAGATCCTCTCCTGATCCTGCATCATTCTTGCATTTTCCCTTCGTACTCTCTCCATTTCCTCCTGCAACTGTTGTACTGTGTGTAATAAAATGCGAGTCTGATGTTGCTGCTCTTCAATCAATCTGTTCGACCGCTGATGCTGCTCTATCCCCAACTGAACCCACATTTCGGGGTTACCCTTTGGTGGAGGCTGCATTTCTCTGCCATTTCGCGGTGGCGGTTGCGAAGGTGTCCGCCTCATTTGTCTTTCCATCTAATTACTGAACTGTGCATGAGTAACATACAGTTTAACGTCAGTCGACCCCATAGGGCCCAGCATTGTAACGCCGCTCTGATACCACTTGTAACAATCATACAGTTAAAAAATTACTACATAAAAAAAAAAAATTGTTTTTACCTTATAGATTACCCTCATAATTTATAAGTTATGTCATTATTTAATTGAACTTGCACTTTTGGTTGAGTTTTATACGCAGCTCGCATCACAAGTACGGTGCAACTCTATTGGATTAATGAGATTTTTAGTGGAACATTTAACTAGCGCTATGATTCGACTTGAATCTATATCCATCATTTATTCCCGGTTATCATAGTGTACCCACGATTATTTTTATTTGGCCACGACACCTATCTTTTATGAGACAGATGATGTGCAGCGTACTGGAGATCTTAACTCGTAAGGTTTGTTAAATGCGAATTCAATAAGGGTTGTTGATCTGGCCACTTGACTCCATCGTATGCTTTACACATGTCACTCGTTGCACCGTTGATCAGCTCTTGATCCTACGGTGATCATATCCTAGGGTTTGTTAATGACCTTGGTATCGTAACTGAATCCATACCTCATTGTTGCGCTCCGGGCGTAGGTTCTGGAGGCGATTATCTGTTAGTTTTCAGGGTTAAAACTTAATTTCGACTGTTTACCCCATGCGTTCAGCAGAATGGTGATCTCCAGGCAGCCCCGGCTACAGGTATTCGCCCCGGCATTTCCAGCATCTTTTTTTTTTGACAAGTTATGCAGAAGTTCACTCTTTCACTTCCAGTCAATCGGGGTTTTGCTTTCAACCTACAGCTGTTTTTATTATTCCTTCGAGCGCTATCTTGAATGGCTTACTTATCATTTTTTTTTCGCTCTCTGTTGCGGCGCCCTGCTAAACTCTGCAGCGAGGTCTCTGCTCTACCAAGGATTGTAGCCTCTTTTCACTTGCTACAGGTAATTTATACCCTGGACCTCGGTTCTGTTTTCCATAGTTCTTTTTTTATGAGTATAAGGTTACAACTCCAGTTTAATCGTTCAAGGTTTTTTTGCTACTTTTAACAATGCTCCATTCCACTGACAGGTATCGACCCCATCGCTCCTACTTCTTTCAGAAATCTCTGGCTAATTACTGGGTCTCGACCGCTTGGGTGAAACCTAACCTTTGCATCTAAATACAGGTATCTATTGCTGTCGAGGTTGAACCCTAGTTTTTTTATTTGTCTTCTTGACTGAGTTCATGAATCTTGTTGTGGGGTTTGCCTAGGTTTCGAACCTGCGGCCTTGTATTCCACCGTCGGCTGTTATCAAACTATGTAACGCTAAATTTGGACCTTAAGCCACGCTTGGGTCGGATAAAGGCCTACTGGCTCTGCCGTTTAGGAGGGTTTTAATTTTGCTATATTATCGACTGTTTAAGATGTGCTATGTATAATTTTTTTGGTACAGTGAATCGATGGACCGGGTTGCCACCCGTGCTCTCTTCTCTTCTTTTTTATTCGACTGTATTTTCAATCTTCGTCGCTTCAGGCGAAACTGGTCCCTCTCCATTTATGTGTTTTTCTTTTAATTAATGAGAAATTTGCAAACATATGGAGTTCTGTTCGGCAATCTCTGTTTATTGTATCTTTAGAAGATAATGGTGTTAAGGCATATTTCCGTTACAGCTATTTTATGAAGATTTATGTATACTGTAAGACTCTTAGTTGCTTGTCTCGTGAAATCTTCCAGATGACAGTCCTGTCTCGGTTTATGGATTATGTTTCTCTTTTACCTGTTACATGTTTGGTACTTCTATACTTATGAGGGTTTCATGGTTTTGTTAACACATTAAAAAAATATTTATGCCGCACTTCTACTCTTTAGAGAAGCCTAGTCAGATTTGTATAGAGTTCTCTTTATTAACTAAGGGAGCACCACTAGTGTCCGGACCACCAATTGTCCGCATTTATCATAGGAAGGAGGGCTACCCAGAAGCTTGGTTTTCTGAGCGTTATGGGTTAACATCCCTTCTAACAGTACATTTCCTGTTTTCTTCGGTAATTAACTTCTACAGTAACTTGTTCAGGAACAATTGTATTACATGGTTAAGGCGTTTATCTAAGTAATACCCATTTTCCACTTCTTTCTTTCTTCTGATGTTATCATCCATACTCTGCTGGCACGATGAATCTAGTATTTCAATACTGTTACAGTTTTTATTCCTGCAGAACAGAATTATCTAGTTTCTTCTGTTAATTAATTCTTCAGAGAAAAATAATCATAAATTACTATTTTACTTCACTGAAAATTCTACTTAACACAAGCAACCTCAATTATACAGGAACCACCTTTTCCCACATTAATATCTTAAAGTAAGCAGAAATACATTAATATCCTAATGTAAGCAGAAATAAAACGCTAACTGCAATTTTTACTCATCTGAAATCCAAACGATCTGATGGTATGCTTTTGCCTCCCTTCCACGAATCGGGGCAATTACGTCCCACAATTCCCCCCGAGCTCCAAGTCTGGGCCTTCTGTTGAACATAGAGTTCTGGAGGAGAAACTCGGACAATCCGGTCCAATTTCTCCAACTCTAGGAGCAGTAGATTCTGGAGGAGAACTCGGGACAATCCGGTCCAATTCTCCAACTCCAGTGGACAATCTGTTCTAAAACTTCTTTTCCAGAAATGACAGAATTCCTCTCCCTCCACAGAACCCCTAACTCTCCTTGGAATCCTTTACTTATTCCAGAGTTTCTTTAGGTAACTGTGGAAACTGTTTTTCTGTTCAACTGACTCGAGATCTTGATTTACTTTTACCATCAACTTTTACTCATGAAATAAATTTCACAAGAAAATCTTTTATTAAATATCAAAATTTGTTTTGTTCTAATATTCCAATTAAAATAACAGCAGTCATAATTAATCCATAATTAATAAAAAGACTTAACCATTTGTTAGTGGCTAAGAGGGTGGTTACACGCGCACACCAATATTTTCTCGAGATAGTTGATTTACATGAAAAAAAATAAAACTTATATGTCATGACAAAGAAAAGAATGAACTTCTAAAATATTTAATGTCATATGGATTGGGCAAAAAAACATTAAATTATGTATTAAATATTGAACATTTTACAAAGTTACTGCATTTTACACTATGTCATCCCGTTGTATAACTAGGAAATTACAACTACACCAACTATGGGCAGATATTATTAGAGTTTTGATTGACATAGATGTCGCGGGGACAAAATTTACATTTACACTCACGTTCCTTTAACCTGTAAAGGAAACGTGGGAAACGTGTACTCATGACAAAATTTCATATATGCAACCTGATTTGCTCGTACTCTCCAAGTATGGTGCAGTCAAAACATTTAGCTTGGTATTTGGGATTATTTCTAACACTCTCTCTTTATCACGCATTACTAATATTCACAATGCCTAAACAATCTTAGATGAACAAAACATTCCTGGCAATGGTTTGGGGGAAATTTTTGCAAATCTCTCTTGCTCGTGCAAAGCTTCAAAATAATTTCTCCATTATTGGATCATCCACTCACGAAATGATACCTTGTGTTAACGTGTTTGATTATTTTGTGAAGGAATGAGTTTTTTGGATAAAGCAATTATAAAATTATTGTCAAAATAAATGTGTGTTGTTTCTTCTTGTTCATGCATTAAATCTTTCAATATTCTTTTCATCCAAATTGTTTGACATGTTTTCCCTATCGGTGTGATATATTCAGCTTCACTTGTGGAAAAATAAACTATTGATTGTTACTTGGAAGCCCATGAAATGACTTCTCAACCCAAATGAAACACATAACCTAATGTGTTATTTTTATCATCTACACTTCGTGTCCAATCACTTTCATTTCATCCAACCAACCTAAAATCACTTGTTGTAGCATACAAAATGTCATATCCCTTGGTTCCATTAACATACCTTAAATTTTTTTTAGTTGTTAGCCAATGTGTCTCCTTCGATGTCTTCATGAATCTTGAAACCAAACTCATTGCATACATCAAATCAGGTCTAGTTGCAGTTAAACACAACAAGTTGCTACCCATACTTTTGTATAGTGTTGGATTTATATTGTCACTACAATCTTCTTTGCTCAACTTCAAACTCATGGATGTTGTTGCTTGTGTAAACATGTTTTTCATTTTAAACTTCTTCAAGGTGTTTGTTGCATACTTTTTTTGAGAAATAAAAATGACATCTTCCATTTTCTTCACTTCTATGCTTAGAAAGTATCTTAACAACCCCAAATATCTCATTTCAAACTCAAATTTCATGACTTATTTGATATCATCAATGAGGAGATCATCACTCCCTCATGTACCTATAAAACCATAATTAAAATCTTACCATCACCTTCTTTGATGTAGAGTGTAGGCTCACCATCACCTTTGCTAAATCCTTTATTCAATAAATATGAGTCTATTCTACTATACCTTGTGTGTGGTTCTTGGTTCAACTCATAAAGATATTTCTTTAGGTTATACACCTTGTCTTCTTGGCCTTGAACCTCATAACTAGTTGTTTTCTCCACATACACTTCCTCTTTCAATAATCCATTCAAAAACGCTAATTTCATGTCCATTTGATATATGTTCCATTTATGTTGCAATGTTATTACTAAAATTGTCCTCACGGTTTCCATTCTTGCAACCAACATAAATGTTTTAGCATAATCTCTTATGCACTAGTGTTTGTATCCCTTAACAACCAACCTTGCCTTATGTCTTTCAATCCTTCCTTCAACATTTATTTTGGTCTTATAGACCCACTTCACACCTATGACTTCTTTTCCTTGTGGAATATTAACTAATTCCCATGTATCATTCTTTTCTATTGTCTCAATTTCTTCATTCGTTGTTACTACCCATTTTCCTCCTTAATTTCATCTTGAAAATTAATAGGATTATCTACATGATAAAATAAAAGAAAATAAGAATTAAGGCCTGTGCTACTCTCATCTTCATTTTGCTAATAAATATCACTCAAATTTCTGAATTTTTTGTCTTCTTAAACTTGGCAAAGATGGATTTGATGTGTCACTTGAAGTCAAACTTGGAGAATTTGGAGTTGCATATCTTTGTTGTGCACTTGGAGGAGTATTTTCTTGGATGTATGAGATTGTCCTATTACTTGTTGAAGGTGCTACTTGAGGACTACTTTGTTGAGCTTGAATAGGTATAGGAGGAGTGAGCATTGAAGAATTACCTATTGTTGCCAATTTCTCTTTGTCTTCTTTTGGTAGACTCGTTGCCACAATAATTGTTTTCTCCAAACTCCCATCCCATGCTTCCTCTTCTAAAACTTGTATATCCCAACTAATTATGGTCTGCTTGGTTATTGGATTGTAGAGTTCATATGCCTTGGATTCATCACTATCCCACAAATATGCATTTTTCCCCCTTGTCAATTTATTTCATAACTCATCTGGGACATGTACATAAGCCACACATCCAAACAATCTCATATGAGTAACACTATATTTTCTTCCACTCTAAGCTTCTTTAGGAACCATATTCCTTATACTTTTGGTTAGACATCTATTTATAGTATAAGGTGCGCAAGCTACAACTACAACCCAATATTCATTTGGAAAATGCTTTTCCTTTAACATACTCCTTGCCATTTCCATAATTATTCTATTTTTCCTTTTAGGGACACCATTTTGTTGAGGTGTGTACTTTTTTGTGAATTATTTGTGAATTCCATTCTCCCAACAGAAACGTAGAAAGTCATTTGAGATGTATTCTCCACATCTATTTGTTCTTAAAGCTTTGATGAAATTTCCATGTTGTTTTTCAACAAGAGATTTAAATTAACGAAAGGGCTTAAACACTTCATTTTTATGTTTTAAAAAGTAGACCCATTTCATTCTTGTGTATTCATCTATAAATGTTAAGAAATAGTAACTTCCACCAATTGATGGTGTATGCATTAGTCCACACAAATATGAATGGACAATTTCCAAAGGTGCCTTTTCCCTTCTTGACTTTGCTGTTGGAAATGATTCTCTATGATATTTTCCCAAAATGCATTCTTTATATAAGCTATCTGGTCTTTTTATAAGTGGCAAACTCTTTACCATGCATTTCTTGTGTAGTAAGTTTAGACCTCCAAAGTTTAGATGCCCAAATCTTAGATGTCATAGCCAATTTTAATCTTCGATCTTTGTTTCAAAAGTTGTTTGTGTGACTACTGCAATTTTTCTTTCATCTTCTTGTGGGTTCATTGAGAGTTGTGCTTGAGCACCCTCTTCCTTCAAATCTAGTTTTATATTTAGGGGGAACATTCTATTGCTTCTCATTTGAACTTTTTCAATCATTTTTTTACTTGGAAACTTATCTAGGATTGTGCTTTCTCCATTTTTGAAGAAGAATTTTTACCCCTTTTTTATAAGCTATCCAATACTTATCAAATTATGTATTAAACCAGGAACAAAGTACACAACTTAAATATATTCTTTCTCCCCCCTTCTTGGTTAGAATATTGACATTTTCTTTACACATGACTAACACTTTGTTGTGAGTTCCTAATGTGACTTCTGATTTTACAATTTCATCCAAATTGGAAAATATGTGTATGTTCCATGTCATGTGATTGCTACAACCTCAGTCTAAAAACCATACATCCTTTTTCTTTTGTTGTGCTACATTGCAAGCTAAAAAATAAAAATATTGTCTTGGTTTTGATTTTCCTTTGTAGATTTTGTAGTTGATTTACTAATATCATATTGTTTCTTTCTATATTCACTTGCATAATGCTCATGCTTCATGCAATAATGGCATTGAACTTGAGACTTATCACACCTTTGACCTTGTGCTTGATTTTGGCTTGGATTTTGAGTGTTGTCTCTTCCACTTGAGCTTGAAGGGTTGCTTCATCCACCTTTGTGTGGGCATCTTCCTCTACCTCTAGAATTTGATCTTCATTTGCCTCTACCTTGACAAACTAAAACTTGTGTCTTGAAAACATGTTCCAATGAAGAGTTTGTTGTTCTTCTCAACCTATGTTCATGAGAAATGAGTGAGGCATGAAGTTCATCCACCAAAAACTGCGAGAGATCATTTGTCTCCTCTATTTCCACAACAATAGAATCAAACCTTGTTGATAAACTTTTAGAATCCTCTCCACCATTCTCCTTTCTCAAGTGTCTCACCATGATAACTTATTTAAGTTACAACTCCAATAAATTGCGTTAAAAATGAGTCTGAGAAGTCTCAGACTCCTTCATACATATTACATCAAAACCCCTTCTCAGCATTTGCAATTTTTCTATCTTCACCTTTGCCATGTCTTGATATGTTGTCAGGAGAATGTCCCATGCTTTCTTTGAATATTCTCATGCACTACTTGAAATAAAAAAATTCTCTTTGTTGGGTTATAACAATGAACAATTAAAATATTTAATCTATCATATGACTTGCGTGTAGACAACATATTAAACTAAGTATTATCTGGAAGGGAAACTTGTGTTCAGGACGACAGAAATACTCTACAGGTATAGCATGGTCAGAACATTTAATTTGATAGTTGGGATTATTTCAACATTTTTTTCCCTGACTTTCTGGATTTCTACATTTCTATCTTCTAGGTCTAAGTAATTCATTTCAATTACGTAATTTTTTTTTATTATAATATTATGAGGTTAAAAAGTATCATTTTCAAAAAAAAAAATCTATATTTAAATAGTTAAAATAACATATATTTAAATGATCACATATATTAAAAAATGGAACCAAGCAATATTAAAAGTAACGTTAATTGTAAAACGGAAACAACTTTATAGTTCTCAATAAAGCAAAGAAAATACGAGATAAATAAAAATAAATATCTTCCTGCATACGTCTAAATAAATAAAATTACTTAATGCATATAAGTGCAATGATTTTATGGGATACATTTTGATTTCAGTATTGATGCCAAACAATAACACACATTAGTAACTATTATATATATATATAATCGTGGAGTGTGTACTAATTTGAGAATCATATATATAACAAATCGAAAAAAGTAAGATTGGATAAACACTCCAAATTCTAAAATTTTGATAAACATTTGCGTTCGATAAGTGTCCAGAAATCTTTTGCGCCTGATAAGTGTTCGGGGCCGGAGGGTTGGCCCGCGGAATTCTTCTCTTTTTTCTTTGATTTAATCGATGCTGAGCTTACGGAGGTGGTGGAGTTCATCCACAAAAGTGGTCATATGCCTACAAATATAAACTCCACCTTTATTGCATTAATCCCCAAGGTGGGTGATCCGCAGTCTTTCGGTGACTTTAGACCGATTGCGCTTTGCAATCTGATGTACAATATTACCTCCAAGATTATATCTAATCGCATCTGGGCTACATTATCTGAACACATTTCCTTGGAACAGTATGGTTTCTTACAAGGCCGGTCTATACATGATGCGATTGCCATCGCACAGGAAGTTCTTCACTCTATGCACAAGGACAGAAGGGAGGCACTGGTTATGAAGGTTGATTTGCACAAAGCTTATGACTCAGTTGAATGGTCTTATATTAGACTAGTTTTACTCAAGATTGGCCCGCCTATCAGAATCATTAGATGGATCATGTCATGCATTACAACAGTTAGATACGCTGTTTTGGTTAACGGGGTGCCCACACGTTTCTTTATGGCTGCTAGAGGTCTTCGTCAGGGTTGTGTTCTCTCTCCGCTCATCTTTATTCTCATTCTAGATGGTTTTAGTAAGATTCTTCATAATGCAGAACAGAGGGGTATAATTAAAGGTTTTTCTTTTTCTGAGTCTGTTTCCACAACTCACTCTCTCTTTGTAGATGAAATGTTGCTATTTGGTTATCTCATCAGGAATCACTAGTTCTATCTGCATATTGTGTTAATGAGGTTTGAATCTGCCACAGGTTTAGGGATCAACAAAGACAACTCTTTTCTGCTATATGGGAAGGGGGATTTACAGGAGATTCAATTTATTGCAGAATTCCTGGGGGTCCACATACAGTTGGCTACAGAGGGTTTTAAATATTTGGGTTTCAACATTAAACCCTGTGGATATCGAATTAGGGACTGGATGTGGATTATTGAGCGTTTCAGGGCTCGTATTCAAAGATGGACACATAAATGGTTGTCTTTGGGTGGCCGTCTCATTCTCATTCAGGCGGTTCTCTCACAGTTGATGGTCTATTGGGGCCATTTATATTATCTCCCCGCCAAGATAGTGGATCTGATTAACAGCACTATTGAACAATTTCTATGGGGAGGTGCTAATATGGAGAACAAATATCATCTCTGCCAACTGGATGTAATTTGCAGACCAAAAGATCATGATGGATGGGGTATCCTAAATACTCGAATTTTCAATATAGCATTGCTGATTAAGTCTTTTTGGCGTGCTGTAAGTGGGGAAAGTATTTGGTGTGCTATTATCAGGTGCAAGTACATTGTGGGAGACATACTTCATCAGCTTATTTTCCGGGATGTGATTTTCCCACAAAATTATTCTGCTATTTGGGGAGGTTTCAAAAAGGTATTATCTCATGTATATGGAAGTGTGACTTGGCGGTTCTGTGATGGTGGTCGAATTCCTTTAGCTTTAAATTCAATTATGTCACTTCCAAAGCAGACTTGCCTATCCCCACGCCTTCTTCATCGCCTGTCTCACAAGGGCTTTACATATTTATCACAGACCATACTTTGTTGGTCCGTTGGGGCCCCAATTTTCAAAATTGCTGAACAGCTTGGTTTGGCCGGAACTGAGGCTTCAGAGTGGGACTTCATTCGTGATTCTTTTATAAGTGCTGGTTTCTGTCACTCCACGAGGGGAGATATGATCATCTGGAATGGGCCTATGAAAAATGATGTCGTAGTTGTCAAAAAGGTATACAGAAATATCAGCCATTCTAAAAACTTGGGTATGTCATCAAGGCTGTTCTATTCCTTCTGGAGGCAAAAGATACCCATAAAGATAACTTGGGTATGTCATCAAGGCTCTTCTATTCCTTCTGGGTATGGCGCGGTAAGATTCTTACTTGGGACAAACTCAACAAGCGGGGAGTTCTGGGTCCCAATCGATGTGCTCTTTGCTGTATGGCGGCTGAAGACATTGCCCATCTTTTTTTCAGCTGTCCAATTGTTAAAAATTTATGGCGCCTATTCGTTCCATTCTTCC
Organism: Pinus albicaulis; assembly: GCA_034641835.2. NCBI lineage: Eukaryota > Viridiplantae > Streptophyta > Pinopsida > Pinales > Pinaceae > Pinus > Pinus albicaulis. The sequence goes on along the minus strand of CM076572.1, from coordinate 902,692,015 downwards.
TTGACCCAAACTGGTCCGCGTCGGATTTTATGTCCACGGTAATGGAATGGGACTCGATCCATGGTAAATTTAGGTCTCTACCTTTTTTCTTTGTATGGGAGGTATGGAAGGGTCGGAATAAGTTGATATTTGAAGACAGACCCTTTCACTTGCATGTAATCTTCTCCAACATTATGACCTGGATTGAGGATAGGCCGGTCCCCTCCCAACTGATCACTGATGGATCCTTTCGATGCATGCCACACGAGATTTCTATTCCGACCATCTATTTTGATGGGGCATCTGTTGATGGTTTCACGGGATGTGGGGTTTGGATTAAATTGTCACAGAATGAGAGAATTCATATCTTCTGGAATGGTGGGTTGGGCTCTAATAATAAGGCAGAAATGATGGCTCTTTGGGGTGGTCTCTACGCGGCTGCTAATCTTCAAATTCTGAATCCCAACTTTTATGGTGATTATAAGAATGTGATTGGATGGATCACTTGCTCATTTCATTCGCGGAACTCTGCTCTTCAGGGTTGGAGAAGGAGGACACATAGGTTGTGGCAGATTCTTAATTTCCCTCCTATAAATCACATCTACAGGGAAGTTAATACGAGGGCTGATGCCCTCTCAAAAAAAGGAATCAATGCTGAGTTCGGGTTTATGTATATTCACCAGTACAAGGATGGTCAACTGATCTGGAACTCTTCTATCCCACTTCCTTGATGGTTTTGTGCGTCTTCGAACAGCTATTACTCCCTCTCGGTCCTGACCACATTTTGTTATTTTGATTATTAACTTCCTTGCAACAGGTTTACCGTTTCGATACTGGATTTTCCTCATATTTACAGGTGATTTTGAAGTGATACATCTATACACTGGGTGATCTGGTTCGGTTCACTCGCAAATTTCGCCTGCATGATATGTTATCAGTTCACCTTTTACAACCGGTTTTTGGTTTCATCTGGACTTCTATCGGCGGATCCTCATCAAGCGAGCCAGATTTAATTTATGGAGAAGGTTGGACGGATTTCCTACAGGAGTGTTTGCAAGTTATTTTGTAGTTCTTCCTATATCCAGCCTCCGTTCAGGCGAGCCTGATCATAAGGTTTTCATTTCCACAAGCGAGCCTGTCAACATATATTTTGCAAGCGAGCCGGTTCCAGTTTTTCTTTTAAAAGAAGGGGTATCTTGGGGTGACAATCCTCACTGTGTGTTATTGATCTATCTGCATTCACCTTTTTCAAGCTATTTTGACTTGGTTCCATGCATTTGCTATATTATATGCTTGATGTAATGTTTTATATAGGGATATCTACGCACAATATGTATCTGTTTTATGTCTTTGTCTTATTCAGGGATGTCAAGTTTCTCTCTGTTATGGGCCTGGAAATTTGCCCATTATTTTGGTTGCCAAGTGCATCGAATTACTGCTTTAGATGGGTAATTCTGCTGTATATGGTATTTGGGTTAGTCTCGCTGGTAAGTTTTATCAGTTGAGATTGTTATGATGTACATGTACTGTCATATATTTTCCATAAATATAACAACGTTTTTTTCTTCTGAAAAAAAAAAGTTCAAGTCATGTATTATAAGAGGTTTATTTTATGTTCAGTATCAATATGAGAAGGATATATAAATTTATAAATTTTTATGGTTAAAACTTATATATATATATATTATTTAACATTTAAAAATGCAATTTAAACAATGAAAAATAACACATTATATTTTACACTCTAAAAAAATTTAGAGTTCAAAAAATTTAATCCATTCTCTACTCATATTTAATCAGTGATTAAATAAATCTATAATAATTTAATAACATTTAAAGAAGTAAACACCAAATAATAAATATTTTCCATTTCAAATTCCAACCTGGTCTACTCCTTTGCACGGTACCATCACACTCGAAACTTGTACCTTTCAGGTTTAGAAAAGGAAGAAACTACTAATACGCAAGCCACAAGTAACTTCGTGTTTTTCCCATGCTGGAAATGGCACAAGGGAGTTCATTACGCGAAAACCGTGAAAAATCTGTGGAATAGGCACGTGGATTACATGGTAAAAGGCTACACAATTATCCCACAGATATTGCACGTAGCGGAAGGAAATTGCAATTCATTTCCGTTAAGGACAGTAATGCTTCCACGTGCGCGTTTATCTGAGTACTTAGTAGATGCAGATTTAAAAATGGATCAAGGATCGTTAAATAATTTTTAGAACCATTATAAAGTAAATAATAGAGATTTAATCTTCAAATAATATTTTAAAATATTCTTAATAATATTCATAAATAAAGGTTCAGACTTATGTCCAATGTAATTGTGTCATTTTTTTTTCTATTAAATAAATTGATTAACTAAAAAAATGTTATATAAAAAAGTGTTGTATAAAATGAGTTATGGAACATATGTTATTGATAAACCATAATATTAACCTATAAAAAAGGGTGAATTTCCAAAATTAAAAATCTTATTATATATTTATATATATTGAACTTATATATTATTATAATTTAAAATAAAATTATAATATAATTTATTTTTATAATTTTTCTTTTAATTTTAAAATTATGACATTTTAATTTTAACAATATGACGTCTATTATATCGTAATTATTCTAATATTTATTATAAATAAATGTCTATTTTTTTGTGAATTTGGTAGGTCTTTACTAAAATTTTCTATTATCAAAAAAAGCAGATTGCACCATATACAAAGTTAGTGGCCTCAACCTACCCATAGGAAACCAGGTCTGTTGGCCACCATCCAAAATTGAAATTGTTTCCTTCTCCTACTTGATGTAATGGCTAGTTTACTATTTAAAGTATTAACTAAATGAAAATTAAAAACATAAACACTATACATAAAAATCATTAAACATAGGCTGGGTTACTACCCATCTGAAGAGTCTATCGGTGCAGGATCTTTAGCAGTGGAACCAGGCATGTCCACTTGTTGTATCTGTTGAACCTGCTTCTCAATTCGGTCTATTCGAGTTGTCATTTGGTATTGTGAAACCTTAATTTTTTGAAGATGAATGGTAATATCTTGAAAAAGTGCAATAACTGACGGTGTTTCATTCCCTTGCCCTGGATGAAGACTTTGCATTGCTTTAGCCAAGACATATTTCATTATCCAATACGTATGATTAAACAGAGAGAGACGCCCTCTTGTATTCCCTGCATCAATAATAAAATCCATTATTTCCTCCTCGACCTCATTATCCTCCTCATTGTTGTGACTTTCTTTTTCCCATCCCTGGATTCTATTCTTGATTTGGGGAGGGTTCCCAAGCAATTATGCTTGTGAGATATTCTATAATGTCTCTTGCTTAGTCTTCCTGCCTCTTTTACTTGTCTCAACCTTGGGTTTGACCATCTTCTGCTTCCCTTTATCCTGAATACTGACCTTAGTCTTCTTCTGTTGCCTCTTCACCATTGTTTTGTTCTTACTTTTCTGCTTAAAATTTATGTATTCTATATGAGTGCCTGTATGACGAAAGCACAAAGATATTACAGTTAAGCTTTGCATTTGCAAGGATAAATCTTCCTCTGACACATAATTCGCATAATGATTTTTGTAATTGAAATGACTGAGGGAATAGTAATTTACGAATAGATTTGGAAAACTAGGTTGTCAGGTATAGAGACTCTAACAAAAGATATAGGAAAAATTCCAAATATGCCAATGACCTTTTATTCCTTCTGAACAGGGTTCATAAAAATTTCCTTCCCTGCGATTACCACTAATAATGGAGACATGCTCAGGATATTCATAGTAACTATCATGAATTTCCCCTATGGTTTTATCAATTTGCAAACTTAGATTTTTAAGATATTCCCCTACCTAAAACAGACGAGGCTTTCATACAGGCAACAGAGACCCTAATTTTTCCCCTGCCTAAAATAGACAAGGCTTTCAAACAAACAACAGAGACCCCAATTTTTCCCATTTTTCAAACACAGGAGGAAACATGAGTGAATAAACTTGCCATAATCCTCAATCGAGGTCATTTGCCCAATAAACCTAGATTCAACTCCATGCATCCAGAAATTGAAATAATTTAACACCAATTTCAATTGTCCCTCAAAAGTGAACTTGCATGCATGCATGAAATACATGAAGGTTATGAAATGGAGCTCCTTGACGTTACAGGGATCACGAAAACAAGGTTGAATGGTTTCTTGGAGTACTAATAAATATGAATCCCTGACCTTTCGACTATTGATATCCAAATGCATTCCCCACATTTCGATTCCTTCTCTATCCTGGCTCATCTGAAAATTAATAACTAGAAACATAAGGTTGGAATAGAGAGTTACATACCCCTAAACCCACAGTGGAAACCTCTGAAGAGTGTCTACACCTGTACCTAGTCTAAAATCGCCGTGCCTCCTGCTTTGAAATGGTTCCTGTGTATTCCTCTGTTTCCCCCTTAAGCTTTCCTGATATTGCATATTTCGACGCTCTCCTGACAAGCCAACCTGGCTTGCTAAATGCACCATCATTACAATGACTGCCGCGTACCTATTGATGTGCATACTGGGTGGGTTCTCACACATGAACCTCTATCCGGTCAGTTAGACCACCTACCACCTGCCTTGTGGCACTTGACAGCAAGCACCCCGATTGGGGGTATAAATAAATGTCTATTATTCTTTACTAAATATTTAATTTATATAAATATACCAATTTAAATTCGATGGCTCCCTAATTTCTAGCATTTGGCCTTCTCTCATGTTGCACTGCAGAGAACACAAGATGTGCAATGTGTATTTAGTCGACAATGTGTATATCCCTTACATAATTTCACTATGGTAACCCTAAAATTCAGAGGGAGTTGACGGTGTGTATACTCTTACATATTTTCATTACATGGTAATGTTAAAAATGAGAGGGATAGAGTATGCATGCCTTTGTAGACTTAGTAGCCAAATTGTTGCACGGAGGTGGGTCCCTTGTCTCACAAACAAGGGGTTTTATACACCAATTTGGTGTCTAACTTTGTGACCTTAAAATTGGATAATAATAATAATAATATAATGTTTCCCAATTTTATTTATTGTTTAAAAAAATAATATTAAAAGTTGAGGTCTATGTACACATTTATGTTGGGTCGAGATAAACATGTGTTTGATTAATTTTTAAATTTAATCAATCTATATATATATATATATACAACTTGAGTGGGCCCAATGGTTAAGAGCATGTGTTTCCTCCAAAGAGGTCACAAGCTCAAAACCATAGATACTTAGAGTATGTATGTTGTTTTACATCAAAACTTTGGGCACTTAGATTGTCTAAACTACATAGCTAATATAGTTAATATAGATATCCAAACATTTTATTCAAGACCTATATGGAAATATATTTACAAAGAAAATGATTACATATTTACATGTTAATTTATCACTTTTTATATGCTAATTTATCACTTTTTATATAAAGTTGGATATAAAATTATACTATTTAATGTGTACACTAAATATTTTAATAGTGGATAATGAAATGTCCTTTTGGTATTAATATTTTTTTTTGAAGTATCACATGTTAATTCTAATGCAAAGAATTACACATTGTACATACAATGTTCTAATATCAATAAATGAACCCAAGTGAGAATGATATTATTGATGTCTTATAATGTTGTTAATTAAAATTAACAAAATATATATATATATATATTTTTTTGTTTTTTTTGTTTTTTTGTTATAGCGCACTTTATTTTTATATTTAGTGTTTTTTTTTTTTTTTTCAATTATAAAAAGGCATGTTTCATGTCATCCTCATATTGTGTAATAAAACTACCAACAATAATAACTTGATTTTAAATATGCCATTAATTGAAAAATAATTAATATTTTTTATACTAAATTTTACGGCATAAAATTTTAATAGATTTAAATCCAATCATATAAAATATATTATAGCGAAGGTTAGGTGTGTGTTTCCATGACCCACAAGCCACAACACCTCAAGATGCGACACTAATGCCAAACACTAGGTAAAATTTTAGAGGCGAAATTTTGCTAATTGGCTATTTTTTGGACATTTTCTGGAAAAAAAAATTGTTTGGTTAAAAAATAGCCTATATATATATATATATATATATATATATATATATATATATAAACTCTATTTAATTTAATTTCATAACAGTTTTGAATCGAGCTCTGAGTTTTTCAGTGTCTCCTACAGCCTCGCTCCCATTAGGGGAAGTTTGAGGTCTAAAATGGGCCTCCTAAGGAAATTATAAAATAATAGTGGAAAAAATCTAATAAGATTTGATGAAATCATCAAATTTTAGAGGGAAAAATGAAAAAACTACTTTTTCAATTCATATTTTCAACTTATCTCCCAAAGTTTTTACTCAAATTTCGAGCGGGAGTACTCGTTGGATGCGGAATTTAATTCCTCATCGAAGGAGTACCCATGTTGCATACTTTCGATGGGTCCTACTACACGAAAAATGAGAAATACATAAAAAAAATGTGATTACAATCACGTTTTTTATGTATTTCTCATTTTTCACTCTTGAGTCCGTAAATACGCTGTAGTACTCTGATGATAAATTTTACATCCAACGAGTACTCCCTCTCGGGTGATAGCAACAAAATTGAAAGTCTAGCCCCCAAGGAGGAAATTTGGTCTCTAAATTAAATCCCATATTTCCCTTGATTTAGCTTAGTGCAACACAAGAAATCTTCTCAAATTCTGTTACAAATTTATTTATCAATTTCAAGGAAATTGACAAATAAATGTATTAGTTCAACGTTGAATTACAACACAACACAGATACATATACACGACCCCTTATGTCCTTCAATCCCGCGCGCATTCTTCATGCACACATGCATTTCATATCACCCTATCCAATGTTAAAGCCTTTGGAAATGTAAATATATGTCAACGGCAATATATCCCCAATACAAAGTTAGGCACTAACTTCAGAATTCAAATATTTTAAAATTGACACCCAAACAATTATCCACGCACTAAACCTTATGATTAAGGTTAACTATTTCTGGGCTTATGCAAATAATCCGACTATACTACCAATGAAATGCTTAATGTACTTAGACCCCGGGCCACATATACAAACGACGGTTCTCAATTTAATTCAATGTTCATACCTTTGGATTAACCTCCGTGTTACTTATCGTGCAACCACCGATCGATGAACCAGCCTCCAGATCGGACGGCGTACACCGATTTTGCGTTGATTTCCCCATCGATAGTTAACGCGTGAAAGGCACGCGAACAGGGCGGTATTTCCCTGTCGACGTGGAAATTCTTCACTGGATCGCGTTGAGATTGAGTGGTTTCGCTCTCGCGCAAAGGCGGGGCGAAATGAGCGGATTTGGTTTTGTAAAACTGCTTCCGGAATTTGTACAGTAATAGATCGGGGTTCCACCCAGGTTAACACCGCTTGTGTACTTTCTCTGGCCTGCTAACTCGGGGTTCTAACTGCGGTCAACATTCCCACTCAACAGTAAAACACACATATCGCTTCTATAAGCAGGAATTCTTCTATTAAACTGAATTCAAAGCTCTCATGGGCAAACACATTTCTGAGGACGCCCTTTCCAAGGCTAACAGAACATACCCGACTCGACACCTACAACGAAGCTCAACGCGTCCATTTGTAGCCTCTTACAGGATTATAACAATAGAACATCTCCCAGAATTTCAAAGGGAATCACGGCTTGATATAGGCAGAGGGTTACGGAGGTTCAACACAGCAAATTAATTCATCAAAATTAACACAGAACTGGAGGTTCTAACACCTTGGAAATTTAAACAATTACATAGCCAGAAATGGTCACACCCACTATTACACGCAGATGACCGATAACCATCGGATTTTATTAAAAAAGAAACAAATTCCCAACGCTCAACTTTGCTACGAAAATCCCCCCCTTCCATGCATCCAGGGTTTATAAATTATATGTATTACTATGTGTCTCTTTGGTTCCTCTCTGAGGACCGTTTCTAATCTAATCAAAGCCTAATTACAATTTATTCGAATAACTGAAACAGGATAGATGGTTTGAATCCAAACCTATTCGATTTCTATGGACTCTAACTATTCTAAAAGTAACAAACAGCTAAGGTATTAACACCTTGCTGTTACAAATTGAATGATTGTGAACCCTCCTAGCCACAACATGTGGAAAAAACTCCTACATTGTTGGCTAGTGTCTAATGCCCATGCATCAGACTCCTGAGGGAAATTTTCTTTCATGGACTCCTGTCCTTGAGCTCTTCCACTGATTTGCCTATCTTCTACAACATTCCTTCAGTAATCCAAGTGGCATATTCCTCTGGCTGGTCCCTCCACTTGATCAAGTACTGAAAGTACTCTTGTCCTCTAGTCTTCTTGAACACTCTTTTGTCCAATATCTTCTCACATTTCTGGTCTGTGGATGTCTTTTGGAGGTAAATTTCCTTTGCCCATTCAATCTGTTCTTTGTTTGTTGGTCCTTCTTTTGCACCATCATCTTCATACTTGTACAGATCTGCAACATTAAAAATGGGAGATATCCCAACATCAGGAGGCAATTCAATCTCATAAGCATTAGCAGAAAACTTTCTAAGTATCTTGCATGGCCCAATATTTTTAAACTTCAGTTTTTTATACTGTTTCCTTGGGAATCTCTCTTTTCTCAAGTGTGCCAAGACCAAATCTCCAACTTCAAAATGGAATTCTCTTTTTTTCAAGTCTGCTATGCCTTTATATTTGATGTTGCTACCTTGTAGCTACTATTTCACTTGCTCATGTATGGCTTGGATTTTTGAAGCAAATTCCTCACCATCGACACTCCTCAACTCTTCCTTTCCCAAATTTCTTAACTCTGATACTCCTCTAGGGTGCATTCCATAATCAATATGGAATGGGCTCTGCCTTGTGCTTCTATTTGGTGAATCATTACATGCATATTCTGCCTAAGGCAAAATATGATCCCATTGCTTGGGATGCTCTCCTGCAAGGCTTCTCAATAAATTTCCCAGACTTCTATTCACTACCTCAGTCTGTCCATTAGTCTGAGGATGATAAGCTGAGCTAAAATTCAGCTTGGTACCAAGTTTCTTCCATAGTGTCCTCCAAAAATGGCCCAAAAATATGGTGTCTCTGTCTGAAACAATACTTTTGGGAAATCCATGCAACCTAACAACTTCTTTGAAAAAAAAGTTAGCAACATGGGTAGCATCACTAGTTTTATAACATGGAATAAAATGTGCCATTTTGGAAAATCTGTCCACTACAACAAAGACTGCATCATTCCCTCTCTGAGTCTTGGGCAATCCTAGAAGAAAATCCATACTCACCATGTCCCAAGGCCTGTCTGGAATAGGCAAGGGAGTGTACAATACTACATTCTGGCTTCTTCCTTTGGCATATTGACATATTTTGCAATTTTTCACAAACTTTTCCACTTCTGCTCTCATCTTGGGCCAATAATAGAAGTGGCTTAGTTGTTCATAAGTTTTATTAGTACCAAAGTGTCCAGCAAGTCCACCACTCTGCTTCTCCTTGATCAAATTTTCTCTCACGGAACATTTTGGTACACACAGTTGGTTTCTCCTGAATAGTAAGTCCTCCTGCAAGAAATAATCCAGCCACTGGCTCCTATATATTAGAATAGGGTTACAACATGCTTCAAATTATTCCTTAAAATCTGAATCTGTTTTATACAGTTCTTTGAGAAAGCCAAATCCTACAACTTCAAAATTGGTTTCTTGAACAAGCATGTGTCTCCTACTCAAAGCATCAACTACTTTATTTGCTTGGCCACTTATATGCTTCAAAACAAAATTAAAATTTTGGAGATACTCAACCCACTTGGCATGCTTATGATTTAACTTGGGCTGCTATAAAATGTATTGCAAAGCATGATTATCAGAGTATAATACAAATTATTTGGACATTAAATAATTCCTCCACTTTTTCAATGCCTAAACAATTGCATAGAATTCCTTCTCATATGAGGAATACTTCCTTCTGGTGTCATTTAGATTTTCACTGAAATAAGCTACAGGCCTATCATCCTGACTCAGCACAGTGCCAATGGCTTCTCCACTGGCATCACACTTCACTTGAAATGGTTTAGTAAAATCAGGCAGAATTAAAACATGCTTTTCCGTTATCTTTTGCTTCAAGAGCTTAAACTTTCTTTCTGCTTCAATAGTCCATTTAAATGGCTGTTTGCTCTTCTTTATTGTCTCAATGATGGGTGCATTAATCTTATTGAAGTTTCTTATAAATTTCCTGTAAAAACTGGCAAGTCCATGGAAACTCCTTACCTCAAAAACATTTTTGGGTGAAGGCCATTCCACAATTGCCTTAACCTTTTATGGGTCCATATTCAATCCTTCTGCAGAGACAACAAATCCCAAATACACCAACTCTTCCTTCATGAATGAATTTTTTTTAAATTTTATCAACAGCTTCTCTTGGTGCAACATTTTCAAGACATAATTAAGATGTCTTAAATGCTCTTTAGTTTTGCTGAAAACTAATATATCATCCAGATACACTATCACAAATTTACCAATGAATTCTTTCAACATTTCATTCATAAGTCCCATAAAAGTTCTAGGTGCATTTGACAACCCAAAAGACATTACCATCCATTCATATAGTCCTTCATTTGTTTTAAAGGAAATTTTCCATTCATCACCCTCTTTTATTCTAATCTGGTGATATCCACTTTTTAAATCTAGCTTTGAAAAATATTTGGCACTACTCAAACAGTCTATTAAGTCTTCAACTCTAGGCAAAGGGAATCTGTACCTGATTTTTATCTTATTGATTTCTCTGGAATCAATACACATTCTCTAGCCTCCATCTTTCTTCGGGCTCAATACTGCTGGTACTGCACATGGACTCAAACTTTCTCTGATCAACCCTTTGTCCACTAGCTCCTGTACTTGCTTCCTGATTTCCTCATTTTCTGTGGGAGTCATTCTGTAGGATGCCTTATTTGGCAGATTTGAGCCAGGGATAAAATCTATCTGATGGCTGATCTTCCTCACATGTGGCAGCTCATCAGGGAAATCATCCACAACAATGTCACAATAACTATCTAACATCTCTTGGATTTATATTGGCAAATCAGAAATATTTTTAGAAGTAAGAACTACCTTAGGTTTGCAAACTAAAGCAAAGCTTACCTCCTCTTCTTCAATCTGCTGTAGATACTCCTTCCTGCTCAGCAACAAGGTCTTTGGATTAGGCACTCTGCTTGATGGTTCCCCTTCTTCCATGGGTATCAATGTATGATGTACCCCATATTTGAAGAACTTGTAAGTGTTCTTCTTGCCATCATGCATTGCTTCTCTGTCATATTGCCAAGGTCTACCCAACAGTATGTGACACACATCCATGGGCATTACATCACACAGGACCTTATCTTTGTATTTGCCCATTTGCAGCTCTATCTCACACTGTTCTTTCACAACCAGCTGGTGCCCTTTATGCAGCCAGGACACCCTGTGGGGAGTTGGATGCTCCCTTGTCTTCAGCTTCAACTTTTCTATTACCTCAGTGGAAACCAGATTGTCTGTGCTGCCACTATCAATGACTAGCTGGCAGCATTTCCCTTGGACTTTGCATATGCTCCTAAACAAAGTCTTCCTTTGTGCAGGCTCAATGACCTCTTTGTCTTGTTTTAGCAGGACCTTATTAACCACCAAGGATTCTCCTCTCTCTGGTAGAATTTCCTATTCAATTACTGCCTCTTCTCCAGCCTGAGCAACAATAGCATTTCTTGGACCAACACCCATATTATCTAGGCACTCATAATGCTTGTGTCCCACTTGATGACATCTATAGCACCTCAATTCTCTACCTCTACCTCTGCCTCCTCTTCCTCTGTAAGAACCCCTTCTGCCTCTGGAATCACCCTCTGTAGATGCATTCTGAGGTGAGCTACTTTCAACTCCATCTCTAGGTGTAGTAGGCTTTCCTCTACCACCATGACTTCCCTTTCCTCGAAAATTACCTCTCCCTTTGGCAGACTGATTTCTCGGAAGTTTCTCCTCTGCTTTCAAGACCATATGATAGGCCTCTTCCACTGTCTTAGGAGACAGAAGACCGATCTCATCTTGGATCTCAAGATTGAGACCATTAACGTATCTGGCAATCTTCTCTGGTGTGTCTTGAAATTTCCCAGCTCTTATACTCACTCTATAGAATTCTTCGGTGTATTCCTTTACTGTCAGCAACCTCTGTCTCAGGTTCTGCATTTGCCTAAACAATGTTAGTTGATAATCACTAGGCAAGAATTTACCTTTTAACTTAGCCATCATTCTGGTCTAGCTTTTGATAGGCTGTTTTCCAGCTCTCCTTATTTCTGCTTGCACTCCATCCCACCAAAGTGTAGCATGTCCCTTCAGCTTTGTTACTGCGAACTTGACCTTCTTATCTCCACTCATTTCTTCATAGTCAAAGCACTTTTTCATTTCATTAATCCATTCCACCAGCTCTTCTGGATTCAGTCCTCTTGCAAAACTTGACACTTCAATCTTGGGCTTAATTGCGGACCCCAGAACAGTTCTAAGGAGCCTCATCTTAGGAGGAATCTCAACATTTTCTCCAGCTTCTTCTAATTCAAGTTCACTGATGTCTTCAGGATCTCTGGGTTGTCTTAGCTCCATGGCATCCAATCTGGCTTGGACCCTCTGCAAGGTCTCCAACACTTCTGCATTTGCAATAGGTCTGCCTCTCCTTCTGCCAGCACCTCTAACAACTCGGATGGCCATATCAATTATCTACAAAACAGCTCCGATACCACAAATCGACAGCAAAAAAATTGAACATTGGGCCCCAAGGAGAGCTGGTCTCTAAATTCTGTCCATATTTCCCTTGATTTAGCTTAGTGCAACACAATAAATCTTCTCAAATTCTGTTACAAATTTATTTATCAATTTCAAGGAAATTGACAAATAAATGTATTAGTTAAACGTTGATTTACAACCCAACACAAATACATATACACGGCCCCTTATGTCCTCCAATCCCGCGCGCATTCTTCATGGACACATGCATTTCATATCACCCTATCCAATGTTAAAGCCTTTGGAAATGTAAATATATGTCAACAACATTATATCCCCAATACAAAGTTAGGCACTAACTTCGGAATTCAAATATTTTAAAATTGACACCCAAACAATTATCCACGCACTAAACCTTATGATTAAGGTTAATTATTTTTGGGCTTATGCAAATAATATGACTATATTACCAATGAAACGCTTAACGTACTTAGACCCCGGGCTACATATACAATCGATGGTTCTCAATTTAATTCAACGTTCATACCTTTGGATTAACCTTTGTGTTACTTACCGTGCGACCACCGATCGATGAACCAACCTCCAGATCGGACGGCGTACACTGATTTCGCGTTGATTTCCCTGTCGACAGTTAACATGTGAAAGGCATGCGAAGAGGGCGGTATTGCCCCGTCGACATGGAAATTATTCACTGGATCGCGTTGAGATTGAGTGGTTTCGCTCTCGTGCAAAGGCGGGGCGAAATGAGCGGATTTGGTTTTGTAAAACTGCTTCCGGAATTTGTACAGTAATAGATCGGTGTTCCACCCGGGTTAACACCCCTTGTGTACTTTCTCTGGCCTTCTAACTCGGGGTTCTAACTCCGGTCAGCATTCCCAATCAACATTAAAACACACATATTGCTTCTATAAGCGGGAATTCTTCTATTAAACTGAATTCAAAGCTCTCACGGGCAAACACATTTTTGAGGATGCCCTTTCGAAAGCTAACAGAACATACTTGACTCGACACCTACAACGAAGCTCAATGCATCCATTCGTGGCCTCTTACAGGATTATAATGACAGAACATCTCCCAGAATTTCAAGGGTAATCACGGCTTGATATAGGCAGAGGGTTACGGAGGTTCAACACAACAAATTAATTCATCAAAATTAACACAGAACCAGAGGTTCTAACACCTTGGAAATTTAAACAATTACACAGCCAGAAATGGTCACACCCACTATTACACACAGATGACTTATAACCATTGGATTTTATTCAACAAGAAACAAATGCCCAACGCTCAACTTTTCCGCAAAAATCCCCCCCTTCCATGCATCCAGGGTTTACGATTTATATGTATTATTATGTGTCTCTTCGGTTCCTCTCTGAGGACCGTTTCTAATCTAATCAAAGCCTAATTACAATTTATTCGAATAACTGAAACAGGACAGATGGATTGAATCCAAACCTATTCGACTTCTACTGACTCTACTATTCTAAAAGCAACCAATAGCTAAGGTATTGACACCTAGCTGTTACAATTTCGAATGATTTCAACCCTCCTAGCCACAACATGTGGACATATTTCCTACATTGTTGGCTAGTGCCTAATTCCCCTGCATCAAAATTTGAGTAAAAAATTTTGGAGATAAGTTGAAAATATGAGTTGAAGAAGTAGTTTTATTATTTTATTATTTTTTAATCTTTTTACCCTTTTACTTAAAAAAAGTTGAATCATCCCCCATGGTTGAAATCATCATCTTGAATCCTATTGGTTCTTATAAAGTTTATTTTGGTTGTAAATTTTTCTTAGGAGGCCCCTTTTAGACCTCAAAATTCCCCTAATGTCTGCGGTGAGATCCCCTGTGGATCTCACATATAATCCTCCTCAGCTCTGATCAGTGGGTGGGGTAGTTTTTCTGTGCCTAGGACTAGGTTTAAATTTCACTTCACTGGAACTCACCTTCTGGCTCCGTCTATCTCAAATATCAGTTCACTGTCCATCTCCTCACTTTTCGCTCATCAATCTTAAAACTTCATACCGACGCAGTAATGTATGATGAAGACTTGGATTTTTCATATAGTCCAGAGACGGGACAAGTTCTGCCCGGGAAATATGATTTCATGTGGCGGGCCTCTCAGGTTGATAATTCCCTTAATAAATGCTCGCTTAACACTGAAACCTCTCCATCTTCCACTCATTAGCATGATGATCCATCCATCCCCACTTCTCCTACTATCCATGTAGCTTCTGCGAATGACGATAAAAAATCGACGCTGATTCAGTCTGCGCACAAACGAAAGAGTATCTGGAAAAAATCCAACACAACAAACCTGGTGGTTGGTGTCAACATTCCTTTATTTGATATTCCAAACTATCTGTAAAAGGCCCTGGTTGGACGTTTTTACGGAAGAATGGCCTCAAAAGAATCAATCCAATTATGTTTGGAGGAGAATTGGAGGCCTGTTCTAGGATATATTCTAGTTTTTCATAAACTATCTCGAGGTTGGCTACTGTTTAAAGTTATATCAAGTAATGATAGGATTAAACTCATCGAACGGGTGTGGAATTGGGGACCGACAAGTTTAATTTTACAAAATTGGGATATAAGCTTTAATGCTGAACGAATCCCGCAACAAATGCAGAAAGTGTGGGTAATTCTACCTGTCCTACCTCAATTCGTTTGGCAGCAAAACATCCTTGAAGCTATCGGTAATAAGCTGGGTTCCTTTGTTGCACTTGAAGAAGACTGGGATACTAAATTTGACAGACGTTGTGCCAAAATCCAAGTAGAGTTAGATGTGTGCGATGTCCTTTTTGAAGGAATCGTTTTGGAAATGCATGGAAGCACTTGGACACAAAAATTGGACTACTGGAAGTTTCCCTTTAGATGTTTTTTGTGTCGACAGGTCGGGCACTTAACTCAGGATTGTTCTCAATAGGATCGCTCTCGTCCTCGCTTCAAAAAATTCTAGAAGAAAAAAGAAAATTTGATAAAAAAATAGGCCAATTCACATGATTTTGATCCGATAACAACCCCTTTTGATGATTCAATGGCAGAGCAGCTCATTCCAGAATCATCTTCTCATAAAGAAATCAGGACAGAATAGAGAGTGTGTGAAGAGGACGCCTCTTCATCAACTAAAGGTACGCCCTTTGGAGGTCCTGATTCTCCCCTAAATTCTTCTATTCAATCTCCTGTTAATGATTGTATGGGTCGCGCTGATTTGGCCCCTTGCCCTCCAAAGCCTCCCCTTTCCGAGCCCCCTCCTTCTGATGTTCCCTCGTCTCGTTCTCCTCCCCTTAAGTCTCCTTCTCAGGTATCCCTTGTTTCAAATTTCTCGCGCCCTTCCTCAAGCCCCTACACTACTAAGCTTCATTCACGCTCCTCATCCCGAATTAGCCCTGATTAATCTATCAAAGGCAATCTTGCTCTAGCTCCTGCTACCAAGATCACTCTCCTAAGGAAATCTGCATCGTCCAAAGCTCAAAATCAAGCTTCTTTAGATATAAACTCTAGTAAAAAAAATATGATACAACGAGCTCTTAAAGCAGGGAGTGCCCTCAAAAAGGGCCTTATACGATTCTCCTCTTTTTCAATGCAAGGGGTCTTGGGAGCGCCCCTTCCTAGCTCGCCCTCAAACGGTTGTGGCAATCTGTCACCCTCGATGTCATTTTCCTCCAGGAAACAAAGATGTCTGGTTTACGTGCTGAAGAACTTCTTTCAAAATGGCTAATTGAAAGGTCCTTTTTTTCTATGGATGCCTCAGGGTCAGCAGGGGGACTAATCACAGCTATTAGCCCTTCCATTACTATCTTATCCTCAGCGTGTTCATCATCTTTCATTAAGACGTCCATTTCTAATCTTTTTTCTGGAGGGTCCCTTTCCCTCTTTAATTTATACGACCCATGTGATGATAAGTGGTCTTTTTGGGGAATTTTTTTTTCTTCTGAAGTTGGGACCTCAAACAATAAGATCCTGGGAGGTGATTTAAATTTCACTCTATCCCTGGAAGAGATATGGGATTCTTTTGCAAGACTCAATCCTCTCGCCCCTTTTTTACTCTCCTGCATTGATAGACTTGGATTAGTCGATGTTCAACCATCTAAAATGGAGCCTACTTGGCACAACAATAGGAAAAATAAGGATGCAATTTCCCAAAGATTGGAACGTTTTATAATTTCTAAACCTTTTTTAGCTTCTCATCTTCGAGTGCAGACGCATGTTGAGACATGAGGCATCTCTGACCACAGGCCTATTTTGTTATCTTTGGAATCTCCCGAATCAAAGCCCCCCTCCCCATTAAAATTTAATCATGCTTGGTTGTTGGAGGAAGAGTATAAAGCACTGGTGATCTCTTCTTGGACCCATTTGGTTCCATCTCAGTCCCATTCTTACATGCAGATGTGGGCTGACAATATCTCAAAGATTAAGAGGGTTACTAAGTCTTGGGCAGGGGCTTTTCATGCTAAACAACAAGCTCTTTTAAAATCCACTGAAGCTACTATTAGTGAGCTATTTAATCAAAATACCTCTGGTATTCAGCCCAAATCAGAATTGGAGTCCTTGAAAAATTTCAGTTAAAATGACACGAGCTCTTGAAAAAGGAAGAACAGTTATGGCGCCTAAAGAGCCGAGCAATTTGGATAAAAGAAGGGGACAATAATACAAAAAATTTCCATCGTTTTGCAGCTCACAGAAGAAATCAAAACACCATTATGGAAATAAAATCTGAGAATGGTGTTATGGTACGATCCTTCGAAGAAACAGGCAGGGCAGGGGTTCAGCATTTCAAAAAAGTTTTCTCTGCTCCTAGGGGTTGTCCCATCTAAGATATTCTTCAGGTTTTACAACTATTCCTTCGTTTGATCACTGATGAAATGAATACTTCCCTCACTAAAGAAGTGAATGAAATTGAGCTCGAACTCATCCTTAAAAGTTTCTAAAAAGAAAAGAGCCCTAGTCCTGATGGTTTAACGATTAAGTTTTTTCTTGGCTTTTATGACTTACTAAAGGATGATTTATTATTTGTAATAAAGGAATCACAAAGATCCAGAAAAGTATCGGGCTCAATAAACTCCACCTTCATTATGTTGATTCCAAAAAAATCAGCGCCCAAGGATTTCAATGAGTTTCAACCAATATCTCGCTACAATTTGATCTATAAGTTAATATCCAAAATTATTGCTTAGCAGTTAAAACCTATCTTAAGTTGCATCATTTTTGAAGAAAAATTTGGTTTCTTAGACAAAAGACAAATCCACGATGCAGTTTCTTTGGCTCAGGAATCCCTTCATTCTGTCCATCTAAGCAAAAAACATTCTTTCGCTCTTAAGTTGGATATTTCAAAAGCGTATGATAGGGAAATTGGAAATTTCTCAGGCTATTACTTATTCATATTGGCATGGCCTTGGAAGTAGTAGAATGGATTATGGGATGTATTCAATTAGCCTCCTTTGCTATTTTGATTAATGGCTTCCCATCTGCTTTCTTTCGCTCTTCTAGGGGGCTCAGACAGGGGTGTCCACTCTCTCCTTTTATGTTCCTATTGATTGCTGAAGCTCTGAGTTTCTTATGTAAAAATTCCATCCCCTCCGGAAGTCTAAAAGGAATCCATATTTCTAGAATGGAGTCCCTCTCCCACATCCTTTTCGTGGATGACATCCTCCTTTTTTGCAGCGCTTCCATTGAGAATGCCAGAGCCTTGCAAGATATACTATGTCTCTTTCAAATAGAAACTGGGATGCAGATTAAAATTAATAAGTCTGTTCTGGCTCATAATATCATTCCCGATCATCTTCTCTCCCAAATAAATCTCTCTCTCCCCTTTCCCACTTGTGCATGGGACTCGAGGTTTAAATATTTAGGTTTCGTTATAAAACCAAACTCTTATTGCTTCAAGGATTGGCTATGGCTCTACTAGAAGGTTGAGAACTGAATCTTGCATTGGAAAATTCGCTTTCTTTCCCAGGGAGGTTGTTTAGTTCTTCTCAAATCGGTGCTTCAAAGCATACCTATGTACTGGGCCACCATTGCTTTGATCCCTAAAGGAATTCTTCACAAAATCAGGAAGAAATGTTTTTCCTTTCTTTGGACTGCAAGCAAAAAATTTGAAGGGATCCCTATGGTAAAATGGATGTTTCTTGCCCGACCAAAATATTTAGGGGGCTGGGGCATCAAAGACCTTCAGAATTTGTGTCTTTCCCTCGCTGCAAAATCCTTATCGAACTATCTAAAAACTCGGATTCTCTTTGGAACAGAGTCATGCGCGCAAAATATTTTCCTAGCCAATCTATTATTTCATGGTTCAGGAATCCTAAAAAATCACACAAAAATTATTCCATTGTTTGGAAGGCAATGGTCTCAGCCTTCCCTTTCATTGGTCAGTGGATTGCTTGGATTATCGGAAATGGAAAATCGGTTCGCATTGGGAGAGACCTGTGGGTAGGAGTAGGCGAAAATTACCAACTTTCAAAAGGCCTACACTCTATCCTTAAAGAAAAACGCATCCATACCATTGTGGAAACTACTGTAGCCATGCCTCAAGCCTGGGGAACTTCGGGATGGAAAAAAATTATTTATTTAGGACTACAACAAAACCAGGCAGCAGAATAGACCTCATTCATATCTCTACTCATGAGAAATTTCATTCACCTGGAATTGTAGGTTGAGGATACGTTAGCTTGGTCTAAAAATGGTTCAAATGGCTCATACACGGCAAAGCTCGGTTACAAAGCAATCATGGAAGCCTCGTACAGTGAAGAAATGCTATTCTGGTTGATTCCCATTTGGAAATCCCCAGGCCCAAAAAAATCCAAGTTGGTACTATGGCTTTCTCTTAAAAACCACCTCTTGTCTTGGGATAATTTACAACGATGGGGATGGGTGGGCCTGAGTCATTGCTAACTTTGTGGGCGTGCAATATAATCAATTGCTCAGATTTTTTTCTCTTAATTTTATGCATAATCTGTTTGGAACCGTTCTTCATCATCAATTGCTGCACCTCAAATGTCCTCGGCAGAATCCTTTGAATCAAGAGTGAACCAATGGTGGAAGGAGCCCGAGGTAGACTCCTATTCAGAATTTCCTGTATTATTCTCTTATAGCATTTGGTGGGCTCCTAATATGGCTATTTTCAATGAGAAATTTATTCCAGAAGAGCTGACAACATCACTTATTATGCAGTGGGCTTTCGAGCACAAATACAATCTCAAAACACCCAAAATTTGATCTGTGTTGTTTCCATAAATCGACCACAGTTATGCATGGGATTTATTTAATGGTGCTTATCAAGGCTCTCCTCCTTTGACAAGAGCAGGGGTTGTCCTTCATGTTTCACCGGTATCAAAATTTCACATTCTTCTTTCTTTAGGCCATGGATCAAATAGAAAGGCTGAGCTTATTGCTTTATGGGTTTTTCTTCATGTGGAAAAATCCAAAGACATTTCTTCTTTACAATGTTTCGGAGACTCCAAAATGGTTATTGATTGGGCCCTTCAAAGATCTCAAATACACTCTCCTCACCTTCAATCCATCCTCCACAGCATTTGGCACTTATCTCAAGGCTATCATTTCCTCTCTTTCAAGCATGTGTACCGAGAAACAAATTCAGAAGCTGATGGTCTATCAAAGGCGGTTCCCACTCTCCCTCTAGGCACACTTAAAATTGTGGATATCTCTTCTAATCTGGAAGAGACTCACCTATTTTAATTATACAATGAAGCACAAATATGCTTACAGTTTTTGTATCTATGGTCTATATCTTGGAACGATTCTGAACAGATGATTATATCAATGAATATGAAGCATGAAGAATAGTTGGATCAACAATAGAAACATTGTAGTGAAAAGAAAAGTTATGTTTTATTTTGTACTGTTATTACTTTTTGAACTACAGATCAAAAAGAGGGATACCCATCAGGACTACATGAAAAAACTCTTATAAAGAATCCAAACAGCTCAAGGAGTAATGTAAAAACCCCATTAAGGGGCCGGTATGTTATTTTTCTCATAAAATAAAGATTTTTTTCCACGGAATATATATATATATATATATAATAGTCGCTAATAATTTACCAATTTTAATAGTAAATTACATGTTTTTATCAAATCTTCACCACATTCTATACGTATGACTTTTCAAACAAAAATACTCACCCATAATACTCTATATAGGCATAATATTTTAATCTTTAAAAATACCTTACGAAGCACATATGGTTTCTAACACCCTCATTAATTGGTTTTGGATGTTGTGATGAGGCATGGCATGGACAACACAAATGAGCGGGCACAATTAAGTGATAGAGGCACACATCATCGAGATTAATGAGTTGGATCAATGAGAAAGAGCATGAAAGTGAGTTGGATGGAAGATCACATCAACTGTGTGAATTTTGGCTTAGTTACCCCCATAGGAAATTTAAGGTTTACTACCAAATGCGAAGTTGAGGGTTATGTCATCCTGAGGATTGCAATGGTCATGACTGTTTGGATGGAATTGGGTACATGAAAATGCATAAAGGACATGAACCAAGTTAAGGAATATAAGGGCATAATTCACACTCACCACACAACATGGCGAGCAAGTGTAGAGCACATCATTATAGGGTAAACGAACTGCAGATCACATGGGAACCAAGTATAGCAAGATAAAAGTGCATGGCCGATGGAAGATAGAGATATTAAGTGATTGGTTAGGGTGCATGCTACCCAAGTTTTGAAATTAATGAGTGTTGTGATGGACTTGGTCTAACTTTGTGTGCATCGAGGAGATTCTTTAGGTAAAAAATAGGCCTAAAAATAAAAAATGTGAAAGAAGTTTGATTTTCATATATTTCCAATTTTGTTCAGTGATTACTAGTATAGTCCCTTATTGTTGTTAGTGTAGCCCCCTTATTGTTATTTTTGTAGCCCTGTAACCTCCATATTTTTATTATTGTGCCCTTACATTATTATTGTTAGGTCGGCTAGGATTATATTGTGACCCCATGGACTCCTATATATAGAAGGAGGTTTTTTCATTTGTATCATCGAAGAATTGTTCATTTATGTAATGTAAAGGAGGTTGCCCCCTCGAAGTGGCTTATTTATAAAAAGAATTTAACACCCATTAAGCCCTCATAATACTCTATTATGACTCATGAACATGAAGAAGTGCAACATGATATATCAAAATTACAAGAGCAAGTGCACCAAAGTTCGCTATCGCAAAGAGCAGCAAAAAATGAAATGGATGTTTTGAAGAAATACGTGGAAGATAAGATGGATGGTTTGAAGAAGGGCATGGAAGCTAATATGGATGGTTTGAAGAAAGGCATGGAAGCTACGATGTATGGTTTGAATAATGATACAGAAGAAAAAATGGAAGGTTTGAAGGAAGACATGGAAGGTTTGAAGGAAGGTTTGACTAAGTTGATACAAGAAATGATTCCTAATGGTGAAAAGATAGTAGAGGAAACTCATGATGAGAGAAAAATAAATTTTAATCGTGTTTTCATAAACTCAAACTTTGGATGGAAGACCCACCATATTCAAAAGATCGATATGAGGAAGTTTGATGGCAAGGATCCCGTAACATGGATACTAAAAATTGAGCAATATTTTGATCTCAATAATGTGCAAAACACACAAAAGTTACACATTGTAACTTTATATTTAGAACAAAATACATTTGTATGGTATCGATGGCTTTTCTCCCGTATAAAAATTGTCCATTGGTCAATTTTTAAAGAGGAAATGATAGCACATTATGAGGATTCAAAGAGAAACACCTTCTTTAGCCAATTGATAAATCTCAAACAAAAGGGTTCAGTGGTGGAGCACATTGAGAACTTCTAAAAATCAAATATAAGGGTAAAATATATTCCAGAGGAGCATAGGATTGATGTCTTCATAGGGACTTTAAAGGATAACATCCAACATAAGGTTCGTGTTTAGGAACCTGATTCATTGGAGACGGTGTTAGTCATCAATATTTTTCACCTATTGTTGATGACTAGATTCCTTAGCTAAGTTTTCTAGAAGCTAATCTCAAATTGTCAATTTGTCATCTAGAAAACACCCCAAACAATTTTTTTTTCCTCCTACCCCTTTCTATCAGTCTATGATGAGAACA
This sequence comes from Pinus albicaulis, assembly GCA_034641835.2. Taxonomy (NCBI): domain Eukaryota; kingdom Viridiplantae; phylum Streptophyta; class Pinopsida; order Pinales; family Pinaceae; genus Pinus; species Pinus albicaulis. Next base: position 902,669,118 of record CM076572.1, on the reverse strand, counting down.
ATCTCCAATTTTCAAGCCCTATCTTGTTTCAGCAAAATATCCCTGTCTAGAGCTGTCTTAGCTTGGTTTATCTGTTGTCATTTACCCTTTTTTCTCATGTCATTCACTATCCAAAGGTTTAAAAAGTGTCTGCAACTCTATCCCTGGTCATCTTGTCATTTGAAAATCTAATCATGCCTTAAAAAACACTCAAAATCTGTCAAAATTGTCCCTAAGTTAGATAGTGGTGTTTAGGGAGTTTTTCCTTGGTTAAGATATCCAAGGCCAAAAAGCCTCTGTCTAGTACCAGTCAACCATGAATTAGTTCCTTTTCTACAAAACAAGCATTGTGCTATCTATAGGTCACACATCACTAAGAGGTAACTTTTTCTCATTTCAGAAGAAGTTCAAAAAATATACAAATTAGTAAAGGAGAAGTTTTGTCACTATATGAAGAAATATGCTTGGATCAGGCATAATCTCCATGAAACACCAAAGGTGCTCTCCAAGGTTCCAAAGCATCTGCTCTTACATCTCTGCAGGGGTGTAATTTAACGATGATCAGTATACAAAGGAGGGCAAAAAGGCAAGTTCAAGCAGGCCCCCCTTGTTGAAAAGGTTTTCCATCAATGATCAAATGAAGAGCTGTAAAGTGGAGAGCAGCAAGTGTACGTGTTATAAATCTAAAGGCTACCTGAAGAGAATAGATCATTCCTCATCAAATAAGCAAATGAAGTAAAATGAGATGTTGATCAACAGTGCTCCATGATCTCCTCCAAAAGAAGTGTTGCATAATATTTCCAAAGGGCATCATCATGTAGGGCATAAGAAGACAACTGCTTCTTATGTTACCTTGAGCCTGGGTTTGAAAAGTATTCAAAGGCAATCTCAATAAACCTCTGACAACACAGTCAAGGGAAAAGATAGTTCAATGATATCTAGTAGCAAACACTCTCCAGGCGTTCTTCAAACAAACATACAGAGCAGGATACAATGATTGAAGTAGATGGAGACCCTGTGTTAAAGATAACCTGCTTCATGAAAAGCAGATGGTTAGAAAGCAAAATGACAGAACCTCCTTCAAAAAGCAAAGGGTTAGGAAGACATTGTTGTGGCCTCCTTCACAAACAAGCAGAGGGCCAACATGTTCTTAAGTGACTTCAGAAGCTATTGTGCGCCACCTCCTCCAAGGATGAACAGAAGATGCATATCAAGGTCTAAAATTGTGTTTGAAAAAGGTTTTCTGTTGTTAAGACTAGTTGAGGAATAATGGTGGAGAAAATGAAAGTTTATAGGTTGTAGGCCTGTGTTACATCATCAGCAAAGCAGTGACATAATGGTGCTAAAAACCTCTGCCCTTATTTTTATGAGAGCCTCCTTCAAAGTGTAATCCGAGGATGGAGTTTTTGACTAATAATAGCCTCATCTGAATGGTAGGGCGGTAAACCAAGCTAGGTTTAAATTGACCCCTACAAATTGATATAAAGCAGACAATACACACAGATGTTTTATATAAGAAGGATATATTTCATTTAGACTGGTCCATCCTAGTCTATCTAACTACTTCCTAAAGATAAACAGAGGGATGATACTTGGGTTACATCTACTATGAATCTGTTCATTCATAAGGATTAAAAGTGACCATCTTTGGTAAACAAAGAAGAAGATCAAATCATGTGATAATACCTTATTTCACTCCATAAACAAATATATTTGCATATGTGGTTTCAAAAGGCTGCAAGGGTAGTGTTTTATAAGCCTCTTTCAAATGGTATACAAGGTCATAGTTGTGGAGAAAACCTTCTTAAAAGATAGACAGGGAAACCTTTCATAAACAAAATCACATGTTTCTTGTATGTGGTTTCAAAGTGACATAATACTAAGGAGGGTAGGTATCACAGGTAAAGCTTTAATGAAGAACAAAGGGACTATTTGTAAGGAGATAATTCAAAATGACAAGTGGAAAAAACACAACTACCCCAAAAAAAAAATGATCTGTTCAAAGGGACAGAGGGTATGCATATTTAAAACACCTCCTTCACTTCATAAAAACAGAGAATGCATTATGGTGATTAAGAGACTGCATTGGTGGTTTTAAATGGATGATCTCCTTGATAAAAAATCAGAGGATTAAATCATGGTTTAAGGGAACCCCTTACCTTACAAAATGTGGATTACAATATCATTTTTGAGAAGCATTCTATTGAATGTGGCAGAGTATTCAAAAGACTATTTAAAGGAGGTGAAACATCTGTTAAAGGGGCCACCCAAAAACACAAATGAACATAGCCACTATTCAAAAAGTTCATTCAAATCACAAAAAGAGATAAGTTCGAAATTGATAAAAGAAGTTTTGAAAGAAAACCCTTATGAGTATAAAGGGAACGAAGCCAATGTTCATTCTCACTTTGCAAACCGAATCACTGAGGGAGAACAAGTATTGAGAATTTTTTTAAATCATTTTAAGCTTGAGTAAATGCACGGCACGCCTGTAGGCGCCTACAGAAGGACTTTTCACATAGGCGCGGCGTGCCTGTATCGTTGTGCGGCATGCCTGTGCCGGTGTTCAATGGGCGCCCAGGGCCAACCCGACCAGCTTGAATGCGGCGCGTTTTTTCGTTCAGACCTGCCTGGCCCAGTAACCATCTCTGAACATGGGTTGTTCTTCCGTTCAAGCCCGCCCGACCCATCAACCATCTCTGAATGAGGTTTCTGCCAGATTGGTCCCATACTCAAAGGAGTTCTCAAAGGTGCCAAGATCAAATTTTACACAACAAGCTCGCCTCCAAACACAGAAAAACACATTTTTCAAAGATATTTACAGCTCTTGGCCCATTTTTTATTTAGAGGATAACAATGTTTAAAGAGGGGCTTGTTGACAGTTTGAAGGGGTTTTCTTGTTTTGAGTAGTCTAGGGAAAAAGAACACAGTTTTCTCTCAAGCCTATCTTATTTGCTAGCCTAGGAAAAAATAGTGATTCCAAGAGCACCTTTTTTCTTAAAAGAACAATAGATTGACTACTCAAAAGAAAAATTAGTCCTACACAGAACCAAGCATTTGTTATGATAAAGGGAGAGGAAGTCTTTCTTCATAAGTAAAAAAATCTGTTTACACATTTGTGAAAAGGAACATAGTCGGATAAGTAGTCTTATTTTCATCAAGAAAGACTTGTTTGCCGGCTAAAGATTACACAGTCTATAAAGAAAGACAGAGTTTTTTTAGAAGGCCTTTTAATCAGTGATAGGGAGACTATTGTTTTGGTACAACAAAATGATCTTCATCCAAAAAGGATTGTTTTGCTAGCCTTAATAAAACAGTGATCTTCAAAGAGAAACAGTGATTACTCAAGGGAGAAACATAGTGGTTTTTAGGGGTGCCCTCTTTGATTAAAAACAAAGAAAGGAAGTAATTAAGGGGAAAAGAGTTTTTGTGTCAAAAACAAAAAGGGACTTGTCTTTAAAAACCAAAAATAGATCTCATTAAAGGTTTTTTTTTTCTCACAACAAAGTTCATAAGAAGGGAGCTTGTCTTCACTTAACAATAACTTGTTTTCCAACTAAGGACAAACTTAGTCTTGCAAAGAGGAAAAGGCGTTTTTGGTTGAGGACCTATTTCAGTGATCATTTGAATAGTTTGTCTTGGTAAGTCAGTGAAGGGTATCAGGAGAAAAAAATGCCTCCAAAGAAAGACAGTAGTATCAAAATAGGTATGGGCCTATTACAACTCAAGAGGTGAATGAATCTCCTTCAGTACTCTTAAATTTTCATGAAGTAGGGTGTTTGGAATTTTGCCAAAAAATCCAGGAAGTAAAAAGTCACCTTCCTTTAACACATTTGTTTGCTTTCAGGCTGCAAGGAAAGCATGTCCATCTAGCAGGTCTGGATTTCAAACTCTCTCCTAGGGCTATCTCCAAAGCTACTAAGATCCCCTATATAGGAGAAAAGTGGTTCAAACAAACATACCTAGATCTGAATCACTACAAAACTTTTCTAAAACCAGACCATCAGCATACTTGCCAAGCTATTTTTCCTTTTTCTCACTTGTTGAGCAGCTATGCCCCCCTCATGAAAGTCATCATGAATTATTTCACATGTGAAGGGAGGTTTTCCCGGATTTATGCCTATCACATCAGGCTTCTTATGCATTTCACAAGAACTCAATTGTTGAACCTACCTTTCTTCCTCTATAGAAGCATTGACAAGATGGCCTCTACTATCCAAAAGAAGCCCTCAGCTCAACAACAAGCTTGTTTGTTTCATCATTCCCTTATCAAGATCATCATCCTCCATCAACTTGAGAAAAAAGGAGTTTCTTGGGACTCTTTCATCTCCCATCCTGATTTTTCCATTGCCTCTTCATCTCATGTGCCTTCCTCACCATCTACTCATTATGTTTCTCCTTCTTCTAGTAAATCCACTCCTAAAAGACAAAAATCCCCCTTGATTGAGAGTGAAGAAGAGAAGAAGCAAACTAGTGATGAAGAAGGGCAAAGTGACAAAAAGCAAACTAGTGATGATGAGGGACAAAGTGAAGAATCTAAGCATGACAGTGGGGATGAACAAAGTGATGGTGAGCATAGAAGTCATGAAGAGGGACATGATGGCAGCCAATGCAGCAGTGAGCATGAGGGTGATAAGGGACAAAACAGTGAAGGAAAATAACACAGCAGTCATGAAGAAAGCAGGGACAGAGATGAGCATAGCAGTCCTCAAGATGACAAACAAAGTGGCTGCCAAAACAGTGATGATGAGGGTCATGAAAGTCTTCAAAAAGACACTTATGATGAGAAAAAAGACAACCCTCAAGCAAGCAATGATGATGCCAAGAAAACCCCAAATAGTGAGCATTCCTAACGGAGCATCATGGAGCAAAAAGACCAAATCAGTGACCAAGAGCATAGCAGTGGTGAAGACAAACAAGGAAATCTTCAAGCAGAAGAAAACAATGACAAAGATGAAGCTGGAGTAGATGATGATGGAAGCAGCAAGGTAAAAGACCAAGTTGAGAAAGTGCTAGTAGATAAATCTCCTCTCTCTTCTCCTCAACATAGCCAAGAGCATGTGCTAGTTGCCTCTCCTAGGAAAGGGGCCATGACTCTTCCTCCAAAAGTGGCGAAGTCTAGAAAAACTAGATCAGCAAAGAAGAAGACTACTCCAGCAGTGACTAGCAATGTCACAGGAGCGCTAAGAAGTAGAGGAAAAATGCCTAAAAAGAGAATTGTTGAATTGCTAAAGAGGAAGAGAACCAAGAAGTTTATCCAAGGCAAGGGGAAAGAAAAAGAGGAGATTAGTCATGAAAAGGAAAAGGAGTTTGATATCATACAAATAGATAGTGATGATTGGGATAATGAATCTAGAATTCTTGAGGCTCTTTTACAAAATAAATAAGACCAAATTCATGACCTACAAGCTGGTATAGAAAGGTCAAATGACCTCATACATGTTCTACAGATGCAAAACAGACAAATGAGTGTTCAAATGGCAGTTTATGAGGCCCCGTCTTTCAAATACCAAAGGGAAGCCTACAAAGGACAAATCAAGCTTGAAGAGCTCATGGGCGAAATTGATGATACTGAAGAAGAAGAGAAACCAATGAGAAAGAGGCCTAAGACTATGGGTCTCAAGAAAGATTTGGAGAGAAAGAAGGAAGAAGAGGCAGCCCTTGTTTGATCTTATCCTCTCACTCAATTGCTCACCCAAGAAATAGAGAATGATAAATAATCATGGCTTGAAAGGGCCAACAAGCATTTGGAGGATAAATTAGAGAAGGCTAACAGAGACTTGAGTCTACAAAAGAAGATGACCGAACACTACAAAAAGCTAAATCAATTTGCTCGAAAGAAATTGAAGGTTGCACAAGAAAAACTCAAAACTGCCCAAAGAGGGCGCCCAGTAGAAAACATGGAGAAAGGCACATCAGCGCTCGAAATATTGGCCTCAACTTCCTTACATATTTCTAAGAATCCATGAGGGGCTTGCTCACCAAAATTGAGCAAATTTTGACAAGATTTTGTTTTTGTGTTTTTTGGCCATAATTGCACATTTTTCAAGGCGCTACGATGGGTGCTAGGAGCATCCTCAACTCATGAAAGTTATTTTTTTTATGGAATAAATTCAGGAGCATCTACTCACAAATTTTTAGATCCAAAGGAGATGTTTTGGTCCCCCAAAGAGGCGAAAAACAGTGATTTTTTGACTTTCTGCCTCACATATCAGCAAGGGCTAATTTTTGGTTTTTTCCACTCCGTTCAATTTTTGACATACTTCCAGGGATCAGTTTGGGAAAAATAAAGTATTTCTAGAAACTAAACATCTAGGGCTTTCCAAAAAGCCATCACAGGCCTCATTTAGACATCGGGAGGTCCCTCAAAAGTTGTCTACAAGACAGGGAATTTTCTGCTGCTACGTTCTTGTAGCATTTTGGCAAAAAATGCAGTTTTCTGAAGTGGCTTATCCAAATGTGCGTTAAGCCTTTTTTGGCCATTTTTAGTTATGAAAAGTCAATTTAATTTCCATTTTTAGCATTTTAAGATATTTTAAAGGATATTTTGTACCTTGGGCTTTGTAAAGCCTCAAGGACAAGTTTAGATATTTGTTTTTGGCCAATGGCCTTCTAGTTTCCCTAGTTGGGTTTCCTCCTCTTTGGCCTATATATTCCAAGAATATTAATTGTAATCAGAGGTTGAACTTGATGTTATAGAGTAGTACATGGTTATACAAGCTTGGAAGAAATACTTTGTCTCATGATATGGATGATTTCTTATTTGTCTTGGATGGTGGAAGAGGACTGTTTGTTGGATTCCTTGGCTTGGTAAATGGTATAGTGTTCCTATCTGTATATTTTCCTTAGTTTATAATACATGTTTCCATGTCTCTTGCTTGCTGTAGGTCAGTAAAGAATATATTTGAGACATGCCCATGGAGGCACCTCAAGTTTCCTAATTTCATTACAACTTCTATGTTTTTCTTCTTTCTTAGTTATGTCAAAGAATTCTTAACTACTCTTTGATACCCTAAGAACTTGTTATCAATTTCATTAATGGTTATTATGTATGCTATCAAGTATTATTAAAGGTATGCCCTGCTTACTCCTAGCTATCCAAAACCCCATCACTGAAACCTTTCTCTGAATATTTGATTGTCCTAGTTGAACCAAAGAGGTCTTGTTTCGATCTTGCCCTTTACCTATGCTCTGCAATCTTAGTTCAAAGTTCCCAATAGCTCAAAATATGATGTCTAGGAGTTCCCTCTTCATGGATTGAGTTGTTTGTTTGACTTATTTGTTTTCCCCAAAGTCTGAAGGTGATTTTCCCAAAGTTAGAGGGTCTTATACTTCTATGTATCGCCTGAATGTTTATTTTATGCATCTTGTTAGCCAGCTATAAAATTTGTTATACCAAATGCTGGCTAAAAACTCTTTGGAGCCTTCAAGGAACAAATTTTATGACTAAAAAGTGTTGGCTCTTGAAGACTCTTGAAGGCCTCATGCCTCTGTCCCAATCTTCACTACTGTGCCTATTCCCCATTCAGAAATCCTGTTGATTTCCAAAAAAGAATACTGCTGCAAACACCACATTCCCCCTCTCCCCTCTTCCAACACTAACCTCATTTTCAACCCCTTCATTTCCCATGAAAAAAACCTCCATTTTCATGTTTTTCCCATTTCCCCTTCTCCAAAATCTCCTTGACAAGGTTAAATACTCCTTCTTTGCCTTATCGAAACCCCTCTAAACCTTTGAAAATCATTAAAAATCCATGAAAATCATGTTTTTATGCATTGTAGACTTAAGCCTCCTTGGGCTAAGTCTTTAACCCCTCCCTTCCATACACCCTGACGCCAGAACCAAGCACCAGCCCTCCAAGCGCTTATCACGTCGCCCGATCGCCTTTATCCCCTTCCTGCATAAGCCCCCAGTCATACTACCCTTCATATAACCCTAGGCCCCGCAGTCGGGCGCCAAGCCGCATTGTAAATAAATATAAACCTTTGGTTTTGTTAATTTTTTGATTTTTTTTATATCATAATTGTTCCGCCGGTCCGAAATTCAAATCAATCTCCACCATCGATCTGATCTGCTGATCGATGGTGCGGAGTCCATCAGCCCGGTGGTCCTCGCCATCCACTCACCAATTCCAAAACCGCGCGGTATTCATCGCACCGCCTTTGGGGCAAGGATGGTTTTTTCCTGATTGGCAGCGATTCCATACGCTGGCCGACGTGTGTCCTGTGCACTATTTTAAACCCCCCCCCCACCCCATCGCGCATTAAAGTTCGGCAGCAAACCCAGTGCGATATCATTGTACACCGTCCGATCTGGGGCGGGCCATCCGACGGCTATCGCTCACAGAAGATGCCCGACGGTTAACCGGGCTACGGCGCGGCATTCAATAGATCTCCAACGTCGATCTGATCTGCAGATCGACGGTCCATATTTCATCGCCCGGTCAAAAATTTTCCACTTTGACTTTCCATTTCCACTCTCGACCGTCGATCTTTGCGCGATCGACGACTCTGATTTAAACGATTCTTCCGCCTTCCCTATGACTTCTCTCGATTAATCTCGATCGTTGGATGATGCCATCCAATGGCCACGCTTCCCCCAAACGTCCTCCATAGCAATAAACCTATATATGCATGGATTTTATAATATTTTTTGTATTGTGCAGGGTTTCAAGTGATTTTTCCACTATGTTTGAAGAAAATTCGAAAGTAGAGGGGGACGATCCTCCCGCCTTCGATTCACCGGGGGAAATAATTCACAGGTGTTAAATCCATGTTTTCATCAATAATTCATAAGGCATTGATGCTATTCGACCCCTGCGTAGCCCTGCACATCAGCAAAAAACCATGAATCGAGCACAGTTAGAGAGTATCAGTGCCGAAAGACAAAATGTACCAAGACAAAAGATCAAAGACAGGTTTTGTGGGGATTACGTATAAAATGGTTTATAAAAAGCCTAATCCCTGATTAAAAACATAGTTTGAAGAAAATATTAAGTGTTTTATCAACAGGAAAGCCTCCACCACCACAGCTGAGGCAAATTGATCCCTTTAGCTACCACGATGCCACATGTGCCTCAAAGCATTCATATCCGAGGCCGAATTTATTGAACAAGATCAAATATTTGTCTCAAATGCATCCAGAGAGTAAATTTTGCCAAAGAACTTAATGACAAACATTTGCAGAGTTACTTTGACATCACACAGAGCCTCAAAGGTCAAAAAGAGCTCCCACCGAGCTGAAATCTTTATGTAAATAATTTAATATGGAGGAATACTATGTAAATTTATTCATTGAGCCCCTCAAAGGCGAAGAAACCCTCAAGTCTGTATTAATTGTAATTGGAGATCTTTTATCAGATCTCACCTCCTCATTCTTCTATATATACTTCTGCAGAAGATGAGTGAGGGGTTGGTTGCAGAACTTTGAAATACATCTGAGCTTAAACTTCTGATTGTAAATAGTGTTCACTTGCCCTTGGAGCTCTGCTTGTGATAGATAAGTTAGGCTGAGATATATGGATGATTGTTAAACTAAAGCATTGGACTTAAAGCTGTAACTTGTTTGGAGCATCAATACAAGCTGATTTATGGGATTCTGGTCTATGTTGACGATGATGTTTTTCTCATTGTAACTTGTTATTTTGTTTTTTGTTTCCATTGTGTTTCATTTTCTCTTATAAAGAACAACATGCATGGAGTTAGGACCTACTGTATATCAGTAACCTTCTCTGACTGAAAATCTTTATCTAAATGTTTTCTTCCAATCTGTGTTATTTGGGAATGATTTAATTCAATTTAAGCATAGGAATGCTGGCGTTCCCTCATCTTATTTTCTTAGCTGAATGTTATTCTTAAATGTTATTTTTAGTATATGTTAAGTGAAGATGAACTGAGGAAGATATGGTGAGCCCTGGTCCTAGTTTTATCTCCACAACTGTCTGAATGTTTCCCTTGGAATGTGTTGAAAGTTGGCTAGTTTAGAAGTACTTACAAGAGCTTATTTTTGGTCCAAATATTGAAGGTATGTATCAAGAGGGATCTGTTCCTCCCTTTTATGTAAGTTTAAATGTTCATGAAAATTTTTTGCACAATGTTATGCATGACTCAGGGGCTTCTCACAATTTAATGCCAAAAGTTGTAATGGAGAGCCTGGGTCTAGAAATCACCAGACCTTATAAGGATCTTTACTCCTTTGACTCAAGAAGAGTGAAATGTTTAGGATTAATCAAAGTCCTCTGTGTTAACTTAGCCCAAATTCCAGCCAAATGCTTAGTAATGGATATTGTTGTGGCTGATATGCCCCCAAAATATGGAATGCTATTATCAAGATCTTGGGGGGCTAAGTTACAAGAGACTATGCAAATGGACATGACCTATGCGACCATCCCTGTTTTCAATTAGAATAGAAGACTATACAGGGAATCCCATATTAAATACACAGTTACAAGTCAAGACAGACCACAAAACTCTCCTCTATATTCTATCAATACAAGCCTTCATTCTTTTATCATGTTTAACAATGAGATTCTTAGTGAACAAGTCACTTTAACAGAATTAATAGCTGATAGGGAGGAAGAGGAACACAACACAGAAGTGTCAAAACAGTTTGCTGCATTCGAAGACAGTAGCAAACCAAATAAAGGGCTTGAACTACAAATCATGCGTCCTTTGTTTCTAAACGTGGAGAGTCAAGAAAGTATCCCTCAAATAAATAAAAACCTTGGGGAATCAAAACATTTACAACTAAGTGCTGAGATTCAACAACAATCAGAAAGAACGATAGTTGAAGAGGATATTCACCAAACAGATGAAATCGAAAATATTCCTCTATGGAGTATGTATTTTGATGGGTCATGCACTAGGAACAATGCTGGTGCAGGTGTCTGGATTACCAACACTGAAAAAAACCACACAGAAAGCATTTCCTACAAATAAAACTATCAGTGTTCCAATAACATAGCAGAATATGAATCCCTTCTCTTAGGCTTACATCTATTGAAAAAGTTAGGAGCCAGAAGAATCAATGTACGTGGGGATTCAGAGTTAGTCATTAGGCAAGTCAATAGGGAGTATAACACAAATCATCCCAGACTTAGAGCCTACTGAAATGATGTCATGGACCTTTTGAAAAAGTTCGAGGAGTCCAAATTGATTTTTTTCCCAAGAAAAAGAAATATTGCCGCCCACAATTTAGCCTTTGCAGCTAGAACATGCTTAACGCCATTTGAAACCAAAGACTGTACAACTCAGATAAAATTTAGACCAGTTGTGCCTGATAATCAGAAGTATTGGCAGGTGTTTGACAATGACAAACAAATAGAAGACTTCATGCAATTCAGAAATGAATTCGAACTAAACAGTTCGGACTCAGATTATGATACAAACTGCAGTGAAGAAAATTTTCTTAGCGAAGAAGAACCGTCTCCTGAGCTTGCTAATATAAATCTGTTATCTAGCAAACTTGAAAATGAAACAGAAATGAATGCAGGGTCTGAAATAGAAGAGTTAGAAACTCTGCACTCTAAAGATGAAATTTTGCCAAGCGGTCTAGCAGCTTTAGAAGTGTTGTTTGATTTTAGCGATGTGGCCAAAAATCCAAAACTGGAACCTGTAGAGACTGAAGTGGAAGAGTGAAATATAGGTAGTGAACTTAAACCTAGGATGATTAAACTGTCTAAGACTTTACCAGCTCACATTAAAATCAAATATATAGAGCTGTTTAAAGAATTTTCTAATGTTTTTGCATGGATTTACGAAGATCTTAAATCCTATGACACTGAAATAATACAACACAAAATTCCCCTCAAAGAAAACCAAAAACCATTCAAACAGAAACTGCGCAGAATAAACCCTGTTCAGTTACCTTCGGTTCAGAAGGAGATCATCAAAATGTATGAAGATGGTATTATTGTCCCTATTAGATATTCTGAGTGGGTATCTAATCTGGTGTATGTTAGGAAGAAAACTGGAGAGATCAGGCTTTGTATAGACTTTAGAGACTTAAACAAAGCTTAATTAAAAGACAACTACCCTTTACTTAAGATGGACCATATTTTACAAAGGGTGGGAGGGTCTAGAAGAATTTCTTTGCTGGATGGCTATTCAGGGTACAATCAGATCTTGGTTTACCTTGCTGATCAATTAAAGATAGCCTTTACTACACCATGGGGCACTTTCATGTATGTGAAAATGCCTTTTGGTCTAATGAATGCTGGAGCAACTTTTCAGAGAGCCATGGACATAGCATTCTCGGAAGAATTGGGCTACTTCATCATTATATACCTTGATGATGTCACTGTGTTTTAAAAAATAGATGAAGAGCACTTAGAACATTTAAGAAAGGTTTTCGAGAAATGCAGAAAGTTTGGAATATCTTTAAACCCTAAGAAGACACTATTTGGTCTCCAAGAAGGTAAAATTCTTGGGCACATCATTTCAAAGGAAGGTATTAAGATAGATCCAAAGAGGATTGAGGCCATATTGCGAATCTCTCATCCTCGGAACATCAAAGAGTTGCAATCTTTCATTGGAAAGATTAACTTTTTGAGAAGGTTCATCCCCAACTTGGCTGAGCTCCTTAGGAATATCACAAACATGTTAAAAAAGGAGCAAGGGATAAAATGGACCTTGGAAGCAAAGACATCCTTTGAGCTGGTGAAACAAGCATTAACCAAAACATCGGTTCTTATAAGTCCTGATTTTTCAAGGGATTTTTATATTTTTTCATTTGCATTAGAACATACCATAGTTGCTATCCTTCTACAGAAAAATCCACAAGGACAAGAGCAGCCTGTTGCATTCTTTAGCAAGGCATTGAGGGATTCTCTTTTGAAGTATAACATTATGGAGAAGCAAGCTTTTGCTTTGGTCAAAGCATTGAAATACTTCAGGGTATACATCCTTCACTCGCACATCATTGCCTTTGTCCCAAACTCAGTTGTTAAAGAAATTCTAACACAGGACCCAGATGGTAAGAGAGGTAAGTGGATTGTTGTTATCCTTGAATATGATTTAGAGATAAAACCCACTAAACTCATCAAAGGCCAAGGTCTAGCTAGATTGATGGCTGAATCCAATTTTGAAGTTCTTGATATTAATATGATTAATTCTTTAGATGATCAAGAGGAACTCTCAACTCCCATTGTTGAAGACCATTTTATGAATTCCTCTTGGTATGCTGATATTGTTTATGTTTTGCTTAAATTGAACACACCTCCTGGTTTGACAAAAACAAAGGCAAGGTTCCTAAAGTTAAAATCTGTAAACTATTGCATTATAGATAGATGTATTTATTGGAAAAATGCAAGTGGTGTATTGCTTAAATGTTTGCCTGAGTTTTATGCAGAGAAGGTTAAATACCAGTTCCATGAAGGAGAGTGTGGAGGTCATTTGTACTGGAAGACAACAACCAACAAAATTTTGAGGGCTGGTTTCTATTGACCTACTCTTTTCCATGATGTGCATAAGATGATCATATCCTGTCATAAATGTCAACTTTTTGAAGGCAAAAGAAAACTGTTACCCCTACCTCTACATCCAATCACTATTGAAGCCCCTTTTCAACAGTGGAGACTTGACTTTATAGGAGAAATCCATCCACCATCTTTTGCTCAGCATAGATGGATTCTCACTGCCACAGACTATTTCAATAAGTGGATAGAAGCCATTCCTTGTAGGCAGGCCAATGATTTAGTTATCATAAAATTTATGGAGACTAATATTCTCTCTAGATTTGGTTGTCCTACCAATATCATCACTGATAATGCAGCAACATTTGGGTCAAAGAAGATGGTTGATTTCTGTCACAGATATCACATAACATTGGGGCATTCCACGACCTATTACCCTCAAGGTGATGGACTTGCAGAATCCTCAAACAAAATTTTAGTGAACATAATCAAGAAGTTGTTGGAGGACAACAAAAATTCTTGGCACACAAAGCTGGTCCATGCACTTTGGGTTGACAGATTGACTTTGAAGAAATCTATTGGTATGTCACCTTTCCAGCTTGTGTATGGTACTGATGCAATTTTTCCAAACAACCTTGGTGTACTAGTGATAAAGTTGATTCAAGAGTTGCAAACTGAAGATAATGACATGATCAGAAGAATAAATCAGACCATTCATCTTCAGCAAACCAGAGAGGAGGTTTATAACAAAGCATTGCAGAAACAAGACAGGATTAAAAAGCTTTTTGACAGAAGAACAAAGGCCAGCAATTTCAAGATTGGGGACAAATTTTTAAAATGGGATTCAAGAAGGGAAGACAAGGGCAAGCATGGAAAATTTGACAACTAATGGCTTGGCCCTTACTCTATTCATTTAGCTACTGGTAACAATGCCTATTTTTTACAAGAGTTGAATGGAGCAGAATTTTTTGGGGGTCCTGTCAATGGCAGGATGCTTAAACATGACTTCTCTTGATCCATGATATGTTTTGAAGCCTTTTGTCTTTTTTTACGTTATAAATATTTCATCCACCATTGCATTCAAAGTTAGAAAAATCAAAATACAAAAAACAATGAAAGAAAGAAAAGAGGGCAGATTATGAAAACAAGAAAGGTATAGCCCCATACCAAAAAAGAGAAACAAATATGAAAGTGTGCAAGCTCAAATGCCACTCCTTAAGAACACACTTCTGGTTAGTCAAATTTTCTTATCTTCACTAATTAGCTTTAAATTTTCTGCTGATAGGATAGTGAAATCGATTTGCCAAGCTGTTTAATCTTGGCTTATCAGTAGATAGTTTAGGATAGAAATTAAAGGTTCAAACATGATCAAAATATGAACCTAAGTTTCCAAAGAGAAAATGACTCAGATATGTTCTATTTTATTGAGTCAAAAAGATGTAAATATGGTTCTAATTAGCTCAAAATCTGAACTAGAGAGCAAGGAAGAAATAGCTCACATAAGAGTCAAAACAGAGCTGTAAAAAGTGGAAGGAAGTGCTTTGAATTTTCAAATCTTAAGCCTTCCATTTTTGTTTTGTGAAAAATAATGTCTATGTGCATCTTGTCTTTTATGCCATAGACTAGCATCAAGTTAGACTGTTCAATCCTGACTTGAATGCTTTTTAAATTTATGTTCTAGAATTTAGAGAATACAAATATGTTGAACAGTTTAATCCCAACAGATAGTAGAATAAGTAGAGAAGCATCTGAATTCAACTGTTTAATCTGAGTTCAGGGAGAAATAAGGAGTAGAATTAGATTAGTTTTATGCTTTTAAATGAATAAAATGTTGTAAAAAGAGTTTTCCAATCCAAGTGCACTCTAAATGAAGAGAAAATGTTAGATCAGTAGGATTGGGTAGGTAGAAGCTTGTATTGATAAAGTCTCATTGTTTGTATGGCTGCTAATATGTTTTCAGAGCAAGATCATCCACAGAAAGAAAGGCAGCCCAATGGATGAGGAAACTGATCAGCCTCCCAGAGAATGCAAGTCTGAAGTTCTTGATGCCTTCAAGAAGGCATCATCCCTAAGTGGAGCCACTGTTAGCCAACTATAAAATTTGTTATACCAAATGCTGGCTAAAAAATCTTTGGAGCCTTCAAGAAACAAATTTTATGACTAAAAATTGTTGGCTCTTGAACACTCTTGAAGGCCTCATGCCTCTGTCCCAATCTTCACTACTGTGCCTATTCCCCATTCAGAAATCCTTCTGATTCCCAAAAAAGAATACTGCTGCAAACACCACATTCCCCCTTTCCCCTCTTCCAACACTAACCTCATTTTCAACCCCTTCATTTCCCATGAAAAAAACCTTCATTTTCATGTTTTTCCCATTTCCCCTTGTTCAAAATCCCCTTGACAAGGTTAAAGACTCCTTCTTTTCCTTATCAGAACCCCTCTAAACCTTCGAAAATCATTAAAAATCATGTTTTTATGCATTGTAGACTTAAGCCCCCTTGGGCTAAGTCTTTAACCCCTCCCTTCCATATGCCCTGACCCCAAAACCAAGCGCCAGCCCTCCAAGTGCTTATCGCGTCGCCCGATCAACTTTAGCCCCTTCCTGCATAAGCCCCCAGTCATATTACCCTTCATATAATCCTAGGCCCTGTAGTCGGGCGCCAAGCCGCATTGTAAATTAATATAAACCTTTGGTTATGTTAATTTTTCGATTTTTATTATATCATAATTGTTCCGCTGGTCTGAAATTCAAATCAATCTCCACCGTCAATCTGATCTACAGATCGACGGTGCAGAGTCCATCAGCCCGGTGGTCCCCACTGTCCACTCACCGATTCCAAAACCGCGCGGTATTCATCGCACCGCCTTTGGGGAAAGGGTGTTTTCTTCCCGATCAACAACGATTCCATACGCTGGCAGACGCGTGTCCCGTGAACTATTTGAAAACTGCCCCCCATTGCGCATTAAAGTCCAGTAGCAAACCCGGTGCGATATCGCTGTACACCGTCCGATCTGGGGTGGGCCATCCGACGACTATCACTCACCGAAGATGCCCACCGGTTAACCGGGCTACGACGTGGAATTCAATAGATGATTCATCGCCCGGTCAAACATTTTCCACTTTGAATTTCCATTTCCGCTCCCGACCATCGATCTCTGCGCGATCGACGACTTTGATTTAAACGATTCTTCCGCCTTCCCTATGACTTCTCTCGATTAATCTCGACCGTTGGATGATGCCATCCAATGAACATGATTCCCCCACATGTCCTCCGCAGCAATAAACCTATATATGCATGGATTTTATAATATTTTTTGTATTGTGCAGGGTTTCAAGTGATATTTCCGCTATGTCTGAAGAAAATTCGAAAGTAGAGGGTGACGATCCTCCTACCTTCGATTCACCGGGGGAAATCATTCACAGGTGTTAAATCCACATTTTCATTAATCATTCATAAGGCATTGATGCTATTCAACCCTTGCGTAGCCCTGCACATCAACAAAAAACCATGAATCGAGCACAGTTAGAGAGTATCCGTGCCGAAAGACAAAATGTACCAGGACAGAAGATCAAAGATAGGTTTTGTGGGGATTACATCTAAAATGGTTTATCAAAAGCCTAATCCCCGATTAAAAACATAGTTTGAAGAAAATCTTAAGTGTTTTATCAACAAGAAATCCTCCACCACCACAGCTGAGGCAAATTGATCCCTCTAGCTACCACGATGCCACCTGTGCCTCAAAGCATTCATATCCGAGGCTGAATTTATTGAACAGGATCAGATATTTGTCTCAAAAGCAGCCAGAGAGTAAATTCTGCCAAAGAACTTAATGAAAAACATTTGCAGAGTTACTTTGACATCACACAGAGCCTCAAAGGTCAAAAAGAGCTCCCACCGAGCTGAAATCTTTATGTAAATCATTTAATACAGAGGACTACTATGTAAATTTATTCATTGAGCCCCTCAAAGGCAAAGAAACCATTAAGTCTGTATTAATTGTAATTGGAGATCTTTTATCAGATCTCACCTCCTCATTCTTCTATATATACTTCTGCAGAAGATGAGTGAGGGGTTGGTTGCAGAACTTTGAAATACATCTGAGCTTAAACTTTTGATTGTAAATAGTGTTCACTGGCCCTTGGAGCTCTGCTTGTGATAGATAAGTTAGGTTGAGATATATGGATGATTGTTAAAATAAAGCATTGGACTTAAATCTGTAACTGGTTTGGAGCATCAACACAAGCTGATTTATGGGATCCTGGTCTATGTTGACGATGATGTTTTTCTCATTGTAACTTGTTATTTTGTTTTCTGTTTCCATTGTGTTTCATTTTCTCTTATAAAGAACAACATGCATGGAGTTAGGACCTACTGTATATCAGTAACCTTCTCTGACTGAAAATCTTTATCTGAATGTTTTCTTCCAATCTGTGTTATTTGGGAATGATTTAATTCAGTTTAAGCATAGGAATGTTGGCGTTCCCTTGTCTTATTGTCTTAGCTGAATGTTATTATTAAATGTTATTTTCAGTATATGTTAAGTGAAGATGAACTGAGGAAGATATGATGAGCCCTAGTCCTAGTTTTATCTCCACAACTGTCTGAATGTTTCCCTTGGAATGTGTTGAAAGCTGGCTAGTTTAGAAGTACTTACCAGATCTTAGACCATACCTCGTTATCATTAGTATTTCCCCCTGTTTTATATGTTTTCTATTGAAAAGTGTATCAAAGGCTGGCTAGTTTAAAAGTACTTACCAGATCCTAGTTTACTTTCATGTTTTTCTTAAGTGTATGTCAAAAGCTGGCTAGTTTAAAAGTACTTACCAGATCTTAGGCTGCTCGTTTTTGCTTCATCTGTTTATTTCCCCTTCTTATTATATCATTCCATTCCATAAATCAAACCTTAAAGAGATCCTTAGACATAGATGAATTGCCCCATGGAACACTCTTGAACCTGCTGTTTCAATTAAACCCTATTATGACTCCATAGCCCAATGGACTAAAACCTGCAATTATCTATCTTTCCTGGCCAAAGCTTGTTCTATTCTCTTACAACTTCACACCTTTGAAACTCTTTGCATTTAGGACTTTCCACCTCAAACAGTAATCATGCTCAACCATCCAAAAACAAAACAAACCCTTGGCCTTCATAACTAGCCTAATATCATTACCCCAAACTTCAAAGACAAATCCATCTTTGAACTTATTGGAGAGATCCCTCTCCGGATTCAAGAGGGCTAGATCCTAGAATCCCAAAGTGGTTGAAACGATGTTGTTTCTGTGATAAGACTTTTCCAATCTTGCTGATTACAGGGAGCTAACACATCTACCAATTTGAGTTTCATCTATAGTGCTTAATGGTTAGCCCTACCACATGGATGTTTGCTATAAAACTATTTGTGCTTAAAAATTCTTTGTCTTTCACAAAATTAGTGTCCATCCCATTTCACTCCACCTAAAGAATCCATTTTACCTCAACCAAATAGGCCCTACAATATACCTTGTCCACCCTTTGAGGTAGTCTCGACCTTATCGACCCCATAGCCCAGTTGATCTGACAATATTTTTATCTATCTATCATTGATCAGTTCTTCCCTCAAAAAACCTAAAACAAACTAAAAACACACTTAAAAACTAGCCTAAAATCAAATACATAAAAAGCAAACAAATCTACATCCCTTGCATAATAGAGAGAGCCCTCTCTGAGTCCAGGAAGGCTAGGTCCTTGGGCTCCAAAGTTGGTTTGATGTTACCCTGTCATTTGTCTTGTCAATCTGCCAAATCACGGGACACTAACAAAAGGAATTCAGGTTGACAAGAAAAATTGAATGTAAAATTATGGAAACAAAGAATCCTACCACTCACAACTATAAATATGGAAGTGTTGCTACTCCTAGACTTCCACAACCTATAAGGTTGAAACCACAACAATTTGAAGAAAAAAGAGAAAACAGGATTTTCTATAGTTGTGATAGCAAATACACTAAAGGTCATAAGTGTGCTGAGAAGAAATGATTTTACATAGATTGTGAAGAGGAGGAAAAAAATGAAGAATAAAATTCAAAGGAAGAGGATATACACTAGAAACCAACCCTAGAGAAATAATAAATGAGACTGGTCATATCGTGTAATGCATCGGCAGGAATTACCACTACTCAAAATCTCAATATAGAAGGACATATCAGTAAGAAAAAGGTATTAGTGTTGATTGATTCAGGTATTACCCATAATTTTATTCATTGTAAGGTAGCAAAGGAATTGAATTGCTTCCTATCTCCAGCACCAGAATGTCAAGTGATGGTTGCGAATGGAGGAACTATAAATTTCTCAGGAAAATGCCATAATATCAAGATAACCATGGGAAAATATGTATTGAATATTCCAATGCTTTCCATTCCAATGTGAGGTTTTGATGTTGTACTAGGAGTACAATGGTTACAATCTTTGAGGATGATAGCTTTTAATTTTCAAGAAATTTTCTTGAAATTTTTTTTGGAAGGAAAGGAAGTCGAATTACGGGGTATCATAGGGAATCCGAGAAAGATAATAAGGTATAATGTCATGACAAAGCTTCTGAATAAAGGACAACGAGGTGTAATTGCACAACTATTCTCATTAGAAGTTCCAACATCAAAATCATCTATTTCTCCAGATCTCCAAAAAATCTTGGACAATCATTCCAAGGTGTTTGAAACTCCCAAAGGAATCCCACCTATTCGTGATCATTATCATGCTATTCATTTGATTCCAAGAATTTTTCCTCCAAAGATAAGGCCTTAGAGCTATCCTTATGTCCAAAAGAGTGAAATTGAACATATGATTACTGAAATGTTAGAGGTTGGTATAATTCAACCTAGTCAAAGTTCTTTCTCCACTCCAGTAGTGTTGGTGCACAAGAAGGATGGATCATGGTGCATGTTTCCAGATTATAGGGAGCTCAATAAGCTCACTATTAAAGATAAATTTCCCATTCCTGTGATTGATGAATTATTGGATGAATTACATGGAGCACTTTATTTTACAAAGTTGGGTTTTCGTTCAGGACATCATCAAATTAGAATGAAGACTGAAGGTATTCCAAAAACAACATTTCGAACTCATGAGGGTCATTATGAATTTTTGATCATGCCTTTTGGCCTTACCAATGCACCTTTTACATTTCGAGGGTTGATGAATTCCATTTTCAAACCCTTCCTTAGAAAATTTTTGTTAGTATTTTTTTATGATATACTAATCTACAGTAGGCCTTGGAAGGATCATGTTCAACATGTTGACAGGGTGCTCAAACTATTGGAGGAGAAACAATTACATGAAAAAGCCTCCAAATGTTTCTTTGGAGTACAATAGGTGGAATACCTGGATCATATTGTATCTCACGAGGGTGTTAAGATAGACCCTAACAAAATTAAAGCCATTAAGGAATGGAAAGTCCCCACAACCATAAAGCAGTTGCGACGATTTCTCGGGTTAACAGGGTATTATTGCAAGTTTGTAAATAATTATGGGAGAATAGTAGCACCTCTAACAAAATTATTGAAGAAAGATACATTTTCATGCACTCCTGAAGCAACTAAGGCCTTTGCACATCTTAAAGAGGCAATGTGCCTAGCACCGGTCTTAGCTACACCAAACTTCACAAAAACGTTTATTGTGGAATGTGATGCCTCAGGAAATGGAATTGGCGTTGTTTTAATGCAAGAAGGAAGACCCATTTCTTTTTAAAGTCATCCACTCAAAGGAAAGTATTTACAAAAAGCTATTTATGAGAAGGAAATGTTGGAAATACTACATGCACTAAATAAATGGCGACCTTACCTAATGGGAAGACACTTCAAGGTAAAAACTGATCATGATAGTCTTAAACACTTTTTGAAAAAATGACTCTCTTCAGAAGAGAAACAAAAATGGGTCACAAATATGTTGTATTATGACTTTGAAATCATCTACAAAAAATGGAAGCTAAATGCTGTTGCAAATGCACTATCAAGAAAGGATGAAGAGGTGGAAGCATTACTTTGTGTCATTTCTATTATCCAACCAGATTGGATAACCAAAGCAAGGGATGAATGGAAGAAGGATGAAGAAGTGTGGACACTCATTCAAAAGTTGTAGCAATATCCTAGTACATATGATACTTTTAGTTGGAAAAATGATCCCTTATGGTACAAATATCGCTTATATATTTGTAAGAATTCTCGACTGAAACAAAATATTCTTTTGGAATTGCACACTTCTCCTTTAGGAGGACACTCTAGATTTTTGAAAACTTACCATAGGGTGAAGAAATTTTTTTTTTGGGATGGCATTAAATCTGATATTCAAAATTTTGTGGCGGAATGTTTGTTTTTCCAGCAAAATAAAGTTGAGACAATCAAGACCTCAGGTCTTCTACAACCTTTATCCATTCCAAGTCAACGTTGGGAGGAGATTCCAATGTATTTTATCACAGGTTTACCTAAGTCTGAAGGAAATAATGTCATCATGGTGGTAGTTGATAGATTTACCAAGTATGCACACTTTTGTGCATTATCTCATCCATTTAAAGCAAGTACAGTTGCTACTACATTTATGGAAAAAATTCAAAAGCTACATGGAAACCCAAATATTATTGTAAGCGACAAAGATCCCATTTTTACTGGAAATTTTTGGATGGAATTATTTTCTTGTTTGGGTACTCAACTAGCTCATATCTTATCTTATCATCCTCAACCTGATGGTCAAACTGAGATAGTGAACAAATGTTTGGAAGTATATCTTCGTTGTTTTGTATATGATAAACAAACACAATGGGTCAAGTGGTTACCTCTGGTTGAATGGTGGTATAACACTTTCTTCCATACGGCAGCAAAAATGACCCCATTTATGGAACTTAATGGATATCATCCACCATCCATCACATCATCTTTAAGAGAAAATTGTATGGTTCAAGTAGTGGAAGATCACATCGAGCATCAACAACAAGTTCTCCAAATCTTAAAGGGTAACCTAAACTTGGCACAAAATCGAATGAAACAACAGGCAGATCAACATCGTAGTGAGAGAAGTTTTGATGTAGGAGACTGGGTATTTTTACGGCTACAACCATACAAACAAATGTCCCTCAATCAAACTAAGAAGGATAATAAATTATTGCCAAATTACTATGGTCCTTACAAGGTCTTACAAAATGTTAGTACTATGGCATACAAATTGGAGTTTCCTGTTTCTTCGCGAGTGCATCCAGTTTTCCATTTTTCATGCTTAAAGAAGGTTATAGGTCACAAACTTCCAGTTCATAAAATATTACCAGAACTTGATGAGGAAGGAAAAATCATATTGGAACCTAAAGCAATCATGGAAACAAGAACTCGAAAGCTACGAAATTGATCAATTTCAGACTAGCTCATCAAATGCAAGAACTTACCCACTGAAGATTCTACATGGGAGGATGATAATTTTATACAAAATTATCCAGAGCTACTCAAGCGTTGAGGACAACACCTTTTTTAAGGAAAGGGGCACGTTATATCCCTATATTACTAGTGTATTCCCTTATTGTTGTTAGTGTAGCCCCCTTATTGTTATAGTTGTACCCTTGTAACCCCCATATTGTTATTATTGTGGCCTTACATTATTATTGTTAGGTCGGCTAGGATTATATTGTGACCCTATGGACTCCTATATATAGAAGGAGGGTTTTTCATTTGTATCATCGAAGAATTTTTCATTTATGTAATGTAAAGGAGGTTCTCCCCTCGAAGTGGCTTATTTGTAAGGTGTTGATCTGTATTTTCTTCTATTTTTGAGATGGTTTCATAAAAAAATCTACTCATAAGTATGCATAGCGTGTATTCATTGGATGATGAATTAAATTCTGCATTTAATGAGTGTCTACGCTTGAAATTTGAGTAAGACTATAAGGAGAAAAACTAAGAATACAAATAAAAGAAAAAAATAGTTTTCTTTATTTTCCTTTAAAAATTCAAAACTTTTATTTTATTATTTTATTAATTTTATTAGGATATGTAATTTAGAACTCAAAATTCCCCTAATGCTTATATCAGGTGGATTATCGAGTGAATTTTGTAAAACAATTTAGTTTATATATTTTGTTGTAATGATTGTTGGGTTGAATTCTTTGTAAAATCTTGTGCATACTTATATAATTAGATTATTAGGTCAAGTTTGGCCACCCATCAACATTCCATTGTGTATATGTGTATTATGTTTACACATTTTTGTATTTTTAAAATTGGAAAATAGGGTCAAATTCCACCTTGGTACAACTCATTTGATGGAGATGATGATTGCATTAAATTCCTCTTTTCGAGAGGACCAAAATTGATATAAATATCATCCAATTTGGACAAGAGAAAGTGTGATTTTGAGTTTATTCCCACACATGTGCAAATTGTTCAGGTCAACTACATCAACATGTAGGCTTAAGAAGCCCAATGGATGTGCCTCTTCATCCACAAAGAATTGTATAAATACAAGTGACCTCTCACCTCATTTGGCATATTCATCACTCACGCATTCTCTCTCCTTATATCATTGGTTTGTACTACATTGGGCATTATTATCTCTCACACATCGGGATCAAGGAGGACGAAATTTCAGACTAAATTACAGGGCTGAAAATCTCAGGAAATTTTACAATTTGAACAGCATTTACATGCGTTGACCATGGACTTCAAGGAATCATTTGACTTTGATTTTCTAGGTTTATTTATGCCTCAATAGACCCCATATTTTGGCATAGAAACCGAGGCATTCTATGCACTTTGACTTCAAACAAAAACTACAAGTTGACCACAGATTATATGATTGTTTTGGGTTGAATTTGACCGATGTTAGAGCCCGAGCTTGAGTGGGGAAGACTGACTTGTTTAAGGTTAATTTATTATTTTTTTACCAACGTTGACTTTCTGGTTCAGACTGAAGTTTGACTGTAGAAATTGACAGGGTCGCTTTGACTTTGAATTGGGAAAATCAATTTGACTATTGTACTCTCCCTCTTTGCTGAAACTTTTGATATAATAACAAGAAGAATTTATCAAAGGGTTTTCCCCACCTTGGTTTTTTCCCTGACATCTGCCAAATCTGGTGTCCTCTTGTCTTGGCTTATTTTATGCATTTTGTTTCATGTTATATCTACTTTTACTTCCAATTTGATTAATGGTTAATGTGATTGGTACTAGAAATTTAAATTGGAAATTTATATTGGGTTGCTTAAGGAAAATTGAAGTAATTGTTCTACGCATAGAACATAACATTGTTAACTAAAATTAACATGGTATCAAATCCCAAGAAAGAGAGAGAAAAGAAATCACTAAGAAAATATTTTTTGGATAAGAATATTGGTCTAGTTTCAATGATGACAACTACATCATACTTCAAATTCGAGGATAAGCTCAAGGAAAAATTCAATTATCATGCATGGAATATGACTTTGGACTTGAATTTGGAAGAGAATGATGATATGGACTATGTGATGGGAAAAGTGGTAGAGCCTCCTTCAAATGCATCTACTGCTGCAAAGACAACGTACAAGAAAGGTGAGGTCAAAGCTAAAATAATTATCATTGATTCCATTGAAAAACATTTGGTTGCCTATATTTTTGATTTGGGAGCATTTAGGGAGATCTATGATAAGTTGATTGGGATGTTCAAAGTAAAAAATGAAAATCAAATCCTCTTTATCAAGAACAAGTTGAAGGACATCAAGATGGATAGAGGGGAGGCTATCCAATCCTACTTCATGAGGATTACAGAAATCAAGAATGATCTTCTATCTATTGGAGAAGTTTTTGTTGATATGGAGCTCACTCTCATTGCACTTGGAGGTCTCACAAGAGCATGGGATGCTTTTAACACCACCATTCTTAACAATGATAAGATTCATAGTTTCAATGAATTATTGGCTAGATGCACTCAAGAAGAAACGAGGATGATGTAGAGAGACAAGCATTCAAATGGAAATGAACCTACTTCTTTCTTCACTCATGCAAAGAGGAAAAACAATGTTGGTCCAAAGAGACAAGGTATAGGATTCAAGAAAGGATTCAAAGAAGTAAGAAAAGGAAGGCACTACAATTTCAACAGGTTTGGCCACTATGCTATAGAGTGTCCTCACAAAAAGGATACTCCACATGATAACAATAATAATCACAACAATTTCAAAGGCAATGGAAATCAAATGAACAACGGGTTCAACAATAAAGGAAAGAGGAATGCTCCTGCTACTCATATGGTAATGGTCGACCTTCCAAAAGGATGAGAAACTATAGGTATGAGGAAACTATTGTTGTAGAAAAAAAAATTATCTTATTTCCACCCTCACCACTGCCTCTCCTCCGGCCAATTTGGATAATTGGTTGATTGATAGTGGTGCCTCAAGGAACTTCACTAGGTACAAGGAGGCCCTCTTAAATTTGATTAAAAATAAGACTAATTTGGAGATCATACTTGGAGACAATGTCACCTGCCCTGTGAAAGGGATAGGGACCGTCACTCTTCACTTAAATCAAGGTCAAACCCCTCATCTACAAGAAGTATTGTATGTATCCGATTTGAAGAAGAATGAGGTGTTTATTTTTATGATGGAAGATAAAGGCTTCAAGGTAGAATTCATTGATGGAAAGGTACGTATTTGGAAAAGAAACCCTAAAGATGAATTTACACTTGGATTTACGGTTGAAGGTCTCTATCAAGTTGGAGAAATTCCTTTGGGAGATTTGACTTGTGATACTTCTCTTCAATCTGAATTATGGTATCGAAGTGTTTCCCACCTTCATTCCAAAGCCTTACCTGGGTATGGAATATGGTCACAGGTATGCCTGAATTCAACATAGATCATGAAGGTGTTTTCCAGGGTTGTGCAGTTGAAAAAATTACAAGGGGACCATTCCCTTCAAGTGAAATTCAAACTACCAATATTCTCCAATTGGTCCATTCTAATCTATCTGGTATGTTTCCCGTAACATCGTTAGGAGGATACTTATACTATGCAATTTTTGTGGATGACTTCTCTTGCAAAATGTGGATCTATTTCTTAAAGAAGAAGGATGAAGTGTTCAAATGGTTCCATTGTTTCAAATCCTTGGTTGAAAATCAAATAGGGAAGATGATCAAAATATTGAGAACTGATAATGGAACCAAATATGAATCAAATGAATTCAATGAATTTTGCAAGGAGACATACATTCAGAGGGAGACAATCATTCCATATACTCCTGATCAAAATGGAGTTGCTGAAAGGAAGAATCGAACAATCATAGAAGTTACTTGTGCCATGCTTCATGAGCAAGGCCTACTGAAGTTATTATGGGGAGAAGCTACCAAAATTGTCGTATATGTTCAAAATATGATCCTGCATCAAGCATTGGATTTCAAGACACCAGAAGAAGTTTTCACTGGTAAGAAACATGATGTTTCTCATTTTAGAATATTTGGTTGTCCCGTGTATTTTCATGTGCCTAAATAGAAAATAAAGAAGTTAGAAGCATCTGGTAAGATATGAATATTTTTGGGCTACAACCAAACTTCAAAGGCATATAAAATCTATGTGCTTGGTCAAAGAGAAGTAAAAATAAGCCATGATGTCACTTTCGATGAAGACTATGCTCTTGGGAAAGACAGTGATCTCCCTATCCCAAGGAAGGACAATGATGATGTTGCAGGAAAGTAGGATGGATCTCTGACAAATGAACTGATGCCCAATGTTGAAGGCCTGATGGATCCCATTGATCCACCTCCTGGTGATTCCTCTACCTCAAGGAAAAGACCTTTGTGGCTCAAATAAAATCTCGAAGATGTTGAAAGAAATATTGCTCCAAGAGGGAAATTTCATGAAAGTAAGAAGTCGAAAAAGTATCAAAGGTACATAGCTGATATGAGTATTATTGTTCGATTTGAGCCATGTACATTTGAGAAGGTTGTGAAATACCAAGTATGGAAGAATGTGATGAATGAGGGGTATGAATCAATCATGAAGAATGATTTCTAGGATGTGGTTCCAACACTCAAGGACAATATGTGGTCACTTATAAATGGATTTAAAAAATCAAACTAGAGCTAATGGGAGTGCTGAAAAATACAAGGTTAGTTTCATTACTCGAGGCTTCTCTCAAACTGAAGGAGTGGACTATGATGATATATTTGCACCGATTTCCTAATACTCCACTACCCGATCTGTTATTTCCCTCGTTGCATCTCAAGGATGGATCCTACACAAAATGGATGTTAAAAATAATTTTTTGCATGGATTGCTTAATGAGGAAGTCTACGTAGAACAATTGATTTGAATATGGGAAAATTAGTTATTCTATGCTAGCTCCCTCATCAATATTAAAAATGTGTGATTAGGATCATCTCAATTTAACCACTTGGGAAGCAGTTTATGTGTCAAGTTTCATGTGTCTTTGTTGACAAAATTATGAGTTAAATAACTTTTAAAAACTCATATACAACAATGAAATGCAGAAAATAACTCACAAAAATCACATAACACAATGGATGATAATGGAGTTCACCCCTCCTGGGCTACATCTCCATGGAACTGCTTCGACTAGCTAGGCCCTCTTGGGATTAAGATTCAAATGTCTATTTACATACACCTGTGGTGTTCCAATAGATATGAAGCATGTTCCATTGGCTTCAGAACACTCAAAAACCCCAAAAATGACTATTCAATATCTGAATTTGGTTTCCCGTTGATCTAGGATTGACCTCCCATCTTGGTGGCCATGGGCTTATTTAATCTCCAAAGTGACAAAATAACATTCATATGTGCTCCAAAGCCTCTGAAAATTGTACTATTGTGTTCATAACATCAAAAAAATCTAAAAATGACTATTCATTCACTTCATTTGGCCTTTAGCTGATCTGGGCATGGCCTTCCTTCCCAGCGGCCCTAGGCTTCAAAATTATTCAAGTGACCAAAATCACCTATATATTTGCTCATATGCCTCTGAAAGCTATTCCAATGGATTCAGAGCATGCCAATCTACTAGGAATGACTATTCCTCAGCCAACATTCATTGAAAATTGCTCAAGATAGGATTCATTTAATTTTACCTTAGATTCTGCCTCTAAATCTGGAGAAGCTCATGTTAGCTCCCATAATTCTGGAGAATCCACTGAATTTGGAGCGCTGCCAAAAATATTACCAGTTTAAACGAAGATATTAATTAAGGTTAACGGAGTATTAGTGTGGATAAGTGTGTTTTGGTTGAGTGCTAAGTCGAGGTCATGTCGAAGGGTTACCTGGGAGGAGGGCTGGCTCATGGGGTTGGCTCCCTCCTTCCTGCCATCATATTTCCTGTTGCAGTTCAAATAAATGTGGGCCATAATCCTTTTCAAGGAAAAAGCCACGACCTATTGGTAAGGCGAGGTAGTAGCTAGGGGGAGGTCATGAGGTCGAACCCCAACCTCTTCCCCTCCATACTTGTTTTGCACCACCAAATATAATACGCCATTGCATATGTATTAACCCCAAACCTTTATCAAATGGACTTTGCAATGTTTAATGCTCCACTGTAATATTTATTAACCTTCCACGGACTTTACAATATTTTCCAAACCATATGATATGTGCTCAAATAAATATTTCTCTCAACCTTAGAACTTGCCATAGTCAGACTTTGCGGATTTTCAAATGCACCCACCATTTGATTAATACGAATTTTCAATATTTTAATGCATATAACCAATTCGGATTTGGACTTTGTGTTAAAATAATATATGTGGAAATTAATATATAAGGTTTGAGTTAATAATATATATATATATATATATATATATATATATATATATATATATATATATAATAATTAAACCATATAATATATTATAAATATATATATCAATCCAACCTTAATAAAAAATAAAATAAGTTCCAACACATACAAATCATCATGAACCCAAATTCAACCTTGGCAGACATTTTGTAAATTTCACCTTCACAAACCAAACTGGAAAATCCAATTGTGACACTTGTCACGGTCCATTGGAAAAAACTAAAGAATATTCCCTGCATGCTGACCGGGCTGCCATGTCATCAACTTGTACTTGTTCTACAATTTTTTTAAAATTTTGCCTGTTCTGGTTTGGTGAAATTTTGAGCACTTTTATTTTTGAGCAAATTTTTGCCCCTAATATAGATTCTGATCACTCCTTCCCATTGAAATGATTTTAGACCCACAAAAGCTGGTTATCTCATGAGATATGAACACTCTTCTGTTTCCCAAGTTCTATCATCCTGATTCTACTTGGAAAAATTGCCATGCAACCACTTCGGTTCACTGACATGCCCTGCCTTGCAAATGGCTTGGCTCTTCAACCACTGTTCTCCTTTTGTTGCTAACCCACTCCAACACTTTTTGGTTGATATAACACTTTTTTGTACCAAATCGATTCCTTGGTGCTTGGAAAACTAATTGATTTCCTTCCCACTGAGAATCATGTTCCTCCTTTGCACAAACATGCATTCGATGCAAGCTTCTCCTTGGAAACCACTTTTCCAAATTAAGCCCATCTGAGTGAACTATAGCAATGAGTTCCAACATCAATATTAACAAGAAAAGAAATGACCATTCTTTTACCTCCATGGTTCCAAATTCCACATCTGAAAGAATGCATTCGCCATCTCCTTCTCTTCTTGGCGTCAACACATAAAATGGTCTACAATGGCTGCAAAAAAAAAATTTGACATCTTGTCACAAACACAACATATTTAGATTGATGGTTGTTGTTTGTATCTGAAAAAAACATCATGTAAGAAACATAACTTGACGACATATCCTCTTGCTCCTTCAAAGTAACAAATTTCACATCATGTCAACATCACCATGTACTCTTACGTCTTGGTGTCAAAATGTATTGACCAAACACAAATCGACAAAACATGCCTCTTCAAATGACTGACTCTCAAGTCAAGCATAAGCATGTGTAACAATTTGACGATTCTTTTCCCAAAACAAAATGAATTTCACATTTCATGAAACACTTTGTCAACATCTCCTTTTCATCTTTGGAGGCACAATCAACTCTTCCAAGTTGATATGACATGCGTGTAACACACAATCGATCAACACAAGTCAACACTCATGCATGTGAAAATGATCAACACTCAAGTTGACAACATACATGTTAAACAAAGAAATCAACCAAAATAGTGAATTACTCATGCATGTTCAAGCACAATGAAACCATCAAAGTTCCATTGTTCATACACACAAACTCTCATGCATGTATACAATTCTTCAACTCTCTCACAAGTACAATCATAAGTACAAGAACCCCATTCATATGTAAATGTACTTAAAGCTGAAATGAACAAATTTTGTTGCAATAAAGTGAGTCGACATACTCCACTTTCAAACACCTTCCTGGCATAAATATGCAACATGCATTCCATTAGCAAAGAAATGCATCAACATCAAAAGTCATGCAAAGCCTTAATTAGATAAGAAATCTAACCATCTCTTACCAAACCATTTCAATTGCGCTTCTTTTAGCTGCACATCATCATCATGTGAATCATCTTGACCCACATCAATTATGAAATCATACTTTCCATTATTTCCATTATCTTTCTCCACCTTCATCAAATTTCGTGGATGAATTGTTGGATATAAAGTCCAACACTTGTCTACAAGATGACCTTGCTTATGAAAATGAGTGCAAAACAATTGCATATTCTTTTCAACATGGTCTTCTTTGTCCAGTGGACCTTTGGCTTTCTTCCTCCTTTGCTTTGAAAGTTTCCTGTGCATGGCTATCTTCTTCCAATACCTCGAAACAGTATGATTATCCAAACCACAAAAGGAACATTCAAACTTTCTCCAAATCTTATGTGAGAATTTTCCGTGTTTATCATAATCAAAAGCAACTTGATTAAAGGGAGATTTATACCTTGAACATTCACCTTTGTCTCCTTCTTGAAGAGGTGAATTTGATGAGGTAGTGGCTCTCTTTGGAATACAAACAATGCATTCAAATACTTTAGAGCTTTCAACATCCCGTTGTTCGTCATTCTCATTAGTTGCATTCTTATGAGCACCTTCTTGCAAAGTGGGCGTAAAACTTTTGCATTCCTCATGAACCCAATCTTCACAAGCTTGAGGTAATGAACATGAAATGAAAGTCCTTCTTGGAACACCTTCATGTGTCTTCGTGGCTTTAGAGTTTTCTCCATCATGTTTTCCATAACCAAGACCCAAATACTTATGCCTTTCCTCAACAACCATTGGCTCAACAATGCCCTGTGCATGTTTTCCTAATACTTTACCTTCATAGCCCATCTTCATCAATAATTTTGACCCTATTCCTCTAGTGTGTCTTTGAAAAGCATCCACACATTCATTTTGAGATGAAATTGAAGATAAACTTGAATTGCATACTTCTTTTTCATGCACATACATGGCTAAGGCTTCCTTAGCAGCATGGAGCTGATTCTCCATCTCATGCATCTTTTCAAGATTCTCTTTTGAAATATGGAGCTAAGTCTCCATCTCATGCATATTTTCAAGAAGCTCTTGCTTCTCCTCCTTCATGACAATCAAATGCTCTTTAAGTTTAATTCTCTCCCTCTTATCTTCATACTTCTCTTGCATCATATCAATCATGATGTAGAGCTTCTACAACATCTCTTTATCAAAGAGTTTTGCTAAGGAAGATTAACTAGAAACATTACTTAATGAAGCTGCCATCACACCATGCAATGCATACAAAGTTTCTTTGTTGTGATTTGAGAATTGAGTTCTCAACTTTGATCTTTTCCTTCACACATAAACTTGCAAGTTCACTATGTGCAAGTTCATAGTTAAATTCTCCTTGCGCAAATTCAAAAACCAATAGCTAATTATTCTAGCTATCCTTAGCTAAAATGAGCTAAACTTTTTCTCTAATACCAACTTGATCTGAATATGGGAAAAATAGTTATTGCTATGCTAGCTCCCTTGTCAGTATTAAAAATGTGTGATTAGGATCATCTCAATTCAACCACTTGTGAAGGGGTTTAGGTGTCAAGTTTCATTTGTCTTTTTTTACAAAATTATGAGTTAATTAACTTTTTAAAACTCATATACAATAATGAAATGCAGAAAAATAACTCACAGCAATCACATAACACAATAGATGATAATGGAGTTCACCCCTCCTAGGCTACATCTCCATGTACCTCCTTCAACTAGCTAGGCCCTCTTTGGATTAAGAGTCAAATTTCTGTTTACATACACATGTTGTGTTCCAATGGATTTTTAGCCTATTACGTTGGCTTCAAAACACTCAAAAACCTCTAAAATGACTATTCAATCTCTGAATTTTGTTTCCAGATGATCTAGACTTGACCTCCCATCTTGGTGGCCATTGGCTTGTTTAATCTCCAAAGTGACAAAATCACCTTCATATGTGCTCCAACGCCTCTGAAAATTATACCAATTTTTTCAAAACATCAAATACATCTAAAAATGATTTTTCATTCACTCCATTTGGCCTTCAGCTGATCTGGGCATGGCCTTCCTTCCTAGTGGTGCTAGGCTTCAAAATTATTCAAGTGACCAAAAACACCTGTAGATTTACTCTGCTACCTCTACAAGTTGTTCCAATGGATTCAGAGCATGCCAATCTGATAGGAATGACTATTTTTGAGCCATAATTGGTCGAAAATTTCTCAATATAGGCTTCATTTGATTTTCCCCTAGATTCTGCCTCTAAATCTGGAGAAGCTCCAGTTAGCTCCAACAATTCTGGAGAATCCGCCCAATTTGGAGTTCTACCAAAAATCCCTCCATATTAATTGAGATATTAATTAATTTTAATGGTGGATTAGTGTGAATAAGAGTGCACAAGGTGCGTTTTGGTTGAGCGATAAGTCGAGGTCATGTGGAAGGGTTACATGGGAGGAGGGTTGGCCCCCTCCTTCCCACCATCAGAGTTCCTGTTGTAGTGCAAATAAATGTGGGCCGCAATCCTTTTCAAGGAACAATCCATGGCCTATTGGTAAGGCGTGGTAGTAGTTGGTGGGAGGTCACGGGGTCGAACCCCGACCTCCACCCCTCCATACTTGTTTTGCACCGTCAAATATAATACGCCACCGCATTTGTATTAACCCAAAACCTTTTTCAAGGGGACTTTGCAATATGCTCCAAACCATATAATATGTGCTCAAATAAATATTGCTCCGAACCTTAGAACTTGTCATAGCCGGTCTTTGTATTAAAATAATTTATGTGGAAATTAATATATAAGGTTTGAATTAATAATATATATATATATATATATATATTTATTTATTAAGGTTGGATATATATATATATATCCAACCTTAATAAAAAAATTAATAATTTCCAACACATACAAATCGACATGAATCCAAATTCAACCTTGGAGGACATTGGGAAAATTTCACCTTAACAAACCAAACTGGTGAATCCAATTGTGACACTTGTCACAGTCCCATTGGAAAAAAACTGAAGAATATTCCCTGCATGCTAACTGGGTTTCCATGTCATTAGCATGTACATGTTTTGCAATTTAAAAAAAAAAAATTGCATGTTCTTAATGACGATCAATAGACTATAAGTTCTTCATCCAAACTCGGTTTTCGATGAAACGAGTTGCATTAGATTCCTGGAAAAGGGTTAGTCGTTGTCCTTCTAGTTTGGTGTAATTCTGAGCACTTTGAATTTTGAGCAAATTTTTGCCCCTAATCTAGATTCTGATCAACAACCCAAGGGGTTACAAGTACAATATTGAAGGACACACATATGCAGGTTTAAGAAAGCCCTCTATGGGTTGAAGCAAGCCCCTAGGGCTTGGTATGAGAAGATCAATAACTATCTTATGAAGCTAGGATTTACAAGGTGCGAAGATGAACCTTAACCTATATTCAAGGTTGAAAAGGACAAGCCTCTTATTCTGGTTGTTTATGTGGATGATCTCTTTCTAATAGGTGCAAACCCTCTCATTTATCAATGCAAGAGGGAGTTCGATTCCGAGTTCGAGATGTAGGACCTAAGTTTGATGCACTACTTCCTAGGCTTGGAGTTCTAGAAAAATCCAGGTGAGATTTACCTTTCTCAAAGAAAATACATTATGAAGTTGCTCGAGAGATGTGGGATGGTGGATTGCAAGTCTTTGTCTACTTTGATGGAGCTCAACTTCAAGAAGTTATGTGGAAGTTGTTAACCATCTATAAAAATTTGTTATATCCAATGATGGCTAAAATGAGAATCTTTTTTATTAAAAAAAAAAAGATTGTGAGTTTTGGAAATCTCACTGTGTTCATTATCCTATAAGTTATCCATTCACTAAAGGCTTCACTCAAAATCCTTTCAAAGTCATCCTGCTGATATAGAGGGAAACTGATTTCAGGTTATTTTCATCATTTTCATAGCCATTTCTTCCCCCATTTTTACCTATTTCTCACTCCTACTTCATGGTATTTTCCCCCTATGAAAAATCCCATTTCCCCTTCATTTATCCTCCATCCCCTTAAAAATACTTTTAAACCATTAAAAACCTCTTTTGTTTGGTTTAAAAAACCCTTCTCTAAAACCTATCAAAACTCTCAAAAGGCTTAAAAAACCCTGTTTAGGCCCAAATCCAACCATTTTGAAAACTCCGGCCTTCATCCCCTTCAGCCTTAAGCCCTATGCCCCTTCTGCATATAACTAGGGGCTATGACCACTCGCTGTCTCATTGACCCCTTCATTTCTCAACCCTCAGTCCTATTTTTCCCCACAGGATCATACCCCCACGATTTACTTTAGCCCCTTTCTCCATTTTCTTACCTCGCCACCGCTTTTCCTTCAAAAGAAATGTCAGTCATTGATCAAGCTTGATCTAATGGCTATCATGCCCCCACCCTTCATCCTTTCTCCCGATCATACTCCCGTTAATTTATTCCCTCGAGCAAGATCCACCATTGATCTACCAGATCTAATGGCCAACGTGTCCCCGCTCTCAACCTTGCTCATAACCCATTCCCGCTATCCGACGAAATAGCCCATGTCACTACCCCTACCCCACCTTGCACTCAGAATCCCACACTCCAATCTCTGCTCACCACCTATCCACCTGGTCCCATCTACCAAACTCACACCCCACCTTTGGGCTCCACCCACACTGTCGATCTCACTCCTTGAGATCCGACGGTGGAAATCACATATCGCGCAGATTTCGGTGCCAGGGTTTAACAGCCCCTATCCGCGCGAAATAGGTGGTATTGGCCTAGACGCATGGCAGCCATTCTATGGAATCGCACGCCCTATGCCCTTTACTGCTTACCACCGAGGACTCGCGTGATAAACCACCATGGTTTTGGAAAAACCACCTTCTGCCATGTTGCGCCAAAAAGTCAAATTTCCGCCCTTTCTCCTAATTCCACCCATGGAACCCCTCCTTTGTGCATTTTCCTCCTTCGTAATCACTCCAAAACCCCTCCTCCAACTTTTGAAATGCAATTTAGCTAAAGAACACAGGTTTTTAAATTAATTTTTGTGTTTTGTTGTTGCAGATTTAATGGCGGTGATGCCCACAGAGGCATTACAATGATCGGAATGTCCTCTGGATGATGATCCATAAGGAAAAATTTACATTAAAGGGCCAAAAGGGTTGTATAAAGGTTCAAACCCTCGATGAATCATGATCATCAATGGATTATGAAAACCTCTAGCGCATAAAGAAACCCTCCTTGCACATAAAGGACAAATACAGCATCAATAAAGACATGAAGAATAGAAAGCTTTTTGAGGGCTAATCCAAGATCAAAGATGAATTAAAAGGATTAGGTCTTCAAACAGTGATTGAAGATGAAATTCAAAGGTTTAAAAGCATAAAGGATTAATGAATAAAAAAGTTGTTAAACAGAAACAGAGATAAAAGCAGAAAAACAGAGTATCAAGGATAAATCAAGGTTTAAAGAGCCTAAAGACAGATTTGTTATTAAAACAAATGCAGATAACCCAGTGGCAGCCTCAAATGATTCAACAAGGAAGCAGTTACTCCTCCAAAAGATCAAACTACCACCTATAGCATCTTTCCTTTACACAAAGGAATTTGGGCAGTTATTACACAATCAGAAGATATTTTTTATCTGTCAAGGCAGTTATTGTAATAGTTAAGGATAGGCCTTAAAGTCAAACTTTTCACCTATTTTCCCTTAGAAGTTAAGACAGAGTTATTAAAACAGAGAAGTAACTGCAGATATTCCTACCTTAGGCCTTGCATGGTTTTCAAGGCTAGGAATTCTTTACTCTGTAATAAATGAAAATTAAACCCTAGACTAACTCCACCTCCTCATTTGCAGCATAAATACTGCATCTGGACTCATTGTATTGTTTGCATTTGATGACTCTTTGAAGTAATACATAGTCTTGTTGAAGTTGAGAAGAAATTGATGTTTTGGAAATTGTGGATGTCTTGACCTGTTTGCTGATGGAGGAGGATAGATCACTGGATCCCTGAGCTTGGATGTTGGTGAAGTGCTTATATCTATTATTGTTATTTCCTGTTTTCATTATGTTTCCATCTTTATTTGTTACAGTAGAGTAAAGGTTTTAGGCTAAGAAATGTCTTTTGAAAGCACCTTAGTTCTTTTTACTCTTCACTGTCTAAATGTTTTCTTCTGCAAGGTATGATTGGAGGATTCTTAATTGTCCTCCAGTTCCATCTAGCCTGTTATTTTAGAAATGATTCAATAGAGTATAACCAAGGAGTTTCTCTTTTGGTAAGTCTATTTTCCTTTGAGTACGGCTTGAGAGGTTGTTTTAAGGAATGATTTAAATAGAGTGAAACCAGGAAATTAAGTGGTAAGTCTAGGCTCTTTGAGTACAACTTGAGAATTGTTTCTGAAACTTCTTTAAAGTATGCTTGGTAGAGTCTAAACTAGGGAAGTCTATGGTGTGCCCTGTCCTCCAGTCTACATTTATAAGTTGCTTTAAATATCCATAGAGA
Source organism: Pinus albicaulis (assembly GCA_034641835.2). Taxonomy (NCBI): domain Eukaryota; kingdom Viridiplantae; phylum Streptophyta; class Pinopsida; order Pinales; family Pinaceae; genus Pinus; species Pinus albicaulis. The sequence continues at coordinate 902,631,785 of CM076572.1, read as the reverse complement.
GTTAGTCAAAAGCAGATTAGATTATTTCTATTTGATCTTAGGCTGCTCTTACTATTTTCTTATATGTTTTCTTATCTGAAAGTAGTCTTTTGATTGCTGGATTGTTGTCTAAAAGGCTTGTTTATTAAAATTATGTCCAAAGAAGTTTATGGTTTGCCCTATCCTTTGGCCTACTTCAAAACATATGCCTTGAAAGATGTTTCTTGTTTAAAGTAAATGATAAAGAATTCTTAATTTCTCTTTGTCCTACTTTTCATTCTTCTCCTTAATGTTCACCTCATTATTCCAAAGACCTTAAAGATCCACTAGCCAAGTTAGATTTTCCCTTTGATACCCTTGATCCATTGATTGACTTATCATGACTTCCATTTGACTCCACTGACCAATGATTTTGAGATTTTCCATTCTATCTACGCTCTTTTATCATTATGTCCAACCAAAACAGTCAAAAAAACCTTGTACTTAATAACTACCCGAAAATCAACTCTTAAAAGCAAACAAACACACATCCTTTGTAAAATAACCTGAGAGATCCCTCTCTAAGTCTAGGAAGGCTAGGTCCTAGAACTCTAAATATTGGTTCCATGTTGCCTTGTCATTTGGTATGCCAATCTGCCAAATCACAGGACCCCAACATTCTGGCGATCACGGTGGGACATTCTGAGTCAGTGACAAACTAAGTATTCCTCAGGACTCTAGAAACCATAAGAACCACATAAAAACTCAGAAAACTCCAAAAAAATCCCCTGATTGGTTTTTTTACTCATTTGGTGGCGGACCATTACATATTTTCCCTTCAAAAAAGCTAAAGATTTCCACCTGGTGACTCCATTAGCCCTAGTAGGCCTATTTATCCACTAGTTCTCTTAGATTCCCTTAATATTGTTTCAAATCAATCCTAAGAAGTTTAAGAGTCCTATTTTCATATCTTAGAAGAGTACTAAACACTAGGAGAGGTCAAAACATTTGAAACCAGTCCTAGCACTTTTAGCCTCTCTAAATTTTCAACTTGAAATCTGGCTTCATATAGGATCAGTACGAGATCTCACCCAAACCCTAATCCTCCTACAATAATTGATGATCCAGAAAATATTTTTTGGCAAACTTCTAAAGCTGGAAATTTAACTACTAGTAGGACCATCCAAAGAACAAGATTTGTCCCTAAAAATCTCACAGTCCTTAAAGATCCTCACTTTGACTTGTCTTATACAAGGAAAATATTAGAACCAAGTCTTATAGTGATATTTACCAATCTGACCTTGAGCCCATGGATTTGCAGCAAAACTTTAGCATAGAAGCCTCTCCTTCTACTCCTCCTGATTTTCAGCTTCTCCACCACTTCAGTTCTTTCCATAACAAATCTGCTCATAATCAGCCTACTGGTCCAACTACTTCCACCACTCCTATTCACACATTCACTATTCAAAACACCCAAGTTCATCCCACTTTTCATTTTACAAATCCACCTCTTATAAATCCCCCATTTTTCCCCACCATGGCAGCATGGTATGCCCCATTAGTGTTACCTCAACCTTTGGTTCCTTTACCAAATGATTATCAATCTAGAATTCCCCATTTCACTGGAAATATATCTACTATTGCCCAACAACATGTAGATAAAATGAATGATGCTTTTGATTACATGGAAATAGAAGAAGAGACCATTAAGATGAGAATCTTAGCCCAAAGTTTAGGAGGAGAAGCCAAGAAATGGTTTAACAGCTTAACTTCGAATAGCATAAATGATCTCCCTTATTTATATCAAACATTCATAAACAAATGGGAAGTTAAAAAGAAACCTCTCCAAATCCTTTCAGAATATAGCAACCTCAAAAGAAACATTGGGGAAAGTGTCCAAGATTATTGCACTAGATTCAATAGTGTTTACAATGCACTTCCCCCAAACATGAAACCTCCACTAGGCCTAGCCTTAGCTAAGTTTCCTGAAGGCTTTGATTCAGACATGGCCTACCAGCTAAGAGAGAGGGACCCCTTTACTTTAGAAGATATGCAGAGGGGGGCCATAAGTGTAGAAGAAAATTTGATTGAGAAAAGAGCTAGATTGAAATCAGAAAAAAGAGTTACATATAAAGATGAAACAATGGCATCAACCTCATCATCTGATGCCAAAATTGACAACTTAGTGAGGGTAATGGAAAGAATGGTTGAAAGGATAAACTTAAATGATAGAGTTCCTCCAAGAGAAAACCAAATTAATCCCCAAAATATAAATAGAAATCCAAATTTCAGAAGAGACCCTATTCAAGATAGACAAAGAGATAATGACCAGCAAATTAGGCCTCCCTTTCAACAAAACTATGTAGATCAGGAAGAAGAAAGGGAAATTGAAATATTAGAAGAAAAGCATGTGAATCTGATAGGATTTGATAGTGAGATAGATGTCTTCCTCACTGAAGAAAAACAAGGTTTCTTCTCCTCAAAACAAATTGAAAACAACCATGAGGATTCTGAAGATTACAAATTAGGGTTTGAAAATGAAATAATGGAGGTACACAAACAATATTATCACAGAAGCAAAGGGAACCCCAAAATTTCAAAAGACAAAAACACTAATACTGCTGTTAGGAAAACTTCAGAAAATCAGCCCAAAAAGATGAAAAGTAATACCAACACTGTGGCCAAGAAAGTTGATCTAAACAAAGACAAAAACAGGCAACAAAGTGTTGAGAAAAGTTTCCCTAGTACTTCTGCTAGTGGCCCTGAGAAATCTGTCCTAAATAATAGTCCTAATAAAGCTCAGCAAATTAGAATTGCAGAAAAGTCCATGCTTGACAAAACACATGTAAATATGTCAAAAACATTAGTCCCTTTCAGCCTCAAAGGTGAGATTTCCCAAATCAAAATTAACATACCCTTGGCTGAACTAGTAACCCAGGATGTATATAAAAACCAAGTCTTGAAGGCTTTGAACATAGGAAGTGATACTGATACTTTGAACTTGACAGATGATAAACCGGAACTATTGTTTGGCCCTGAAGTAGAGGGAAAATACCAAGAAGGAACCATTCCTCCATTTTATGTTAGCTTAAATATACATGACAAGGTTTTGCACAATTCCATGCCAGATTCTGGTGCCTCTCACAACCTCATGCCAAAGGTAGTGATGGAGAGGTTAGGCCTAGAGATTACTAAACCTTACAAGGACCTGTATTTTTTTGATTCAAGTAGAGTCAAATGTTTAGGCCTAATCAAGGACTTATGTGTCAATCTGGCACAAATTCCTGCTAAAGGTCTAGTTATGGACATAGTTGTTGCTGACATTCCCCCAAAATATGGCGTGCTTCTATTTGGATCACGGGGAGAAAAAATTCAAGTAAGCCTTCAAATGGACATGTCTTATGCTACCATACCTATTTTTAACCAAACAAGAAGATTATACAGAGAATCTTATATGAAATTTATGCTGAGCAACATAGATAGACCAAACAAAACTCCTGTTTATTCTATCCATTCAGATTTATACTCCTTTATCTTGTATAATGAAGATGAAATCAACCAACAAGAAAAGGAAAATGAGATAGAATTAGGACCACCTAAATAGTCAAACCAGTCCTCAAAATAAGAAGCTAACAGCCATAACTTTAGCAACCTTGAACAACAAAAGGAGAATGAGAATGAGATAGAAACATTGTGGGAACTAAGCTTTGATGGATCTTGTAGCAAAACAAGTTCTGGAGATGGTGTGTGGATACACAATACAAACCAAGGACACTCTTGTAAACTTGATTTCCAATGCACCAATAATATTGCAGAATACGAAGCTCTCCTACTTGGCCTACATTTGCTCAAAGATTTAGGAGCCAAGAAAATATCAGTCCAAGGAGATTCAGAGCTTATCATTAGGCAAATAAAAGGGGAGTATTCAGCCAAAAAACAAGATTAAGAGAATATCGGAATGCTGCCTTAGATCTCCTAAAAACCTTTGAAAAATATGAGCTCATATTCATCCCTAGAGCCCAAAACAACATTGCAAATGGACTTGCTTTTTCTGCCAACAATTGCCAAATACCACAGATAAATGAAAAATTCACTATTAAAATAAACAAAAAGGCCCATAGTCCCTGACAATAAAGACTATTGGCAAGTGTTTGAGGGTGATAAACACGTTGATGATTTTCTGCAATCAAAGGATGATTTTGCTAAATTAACACCTAGCTCAAGCCATGAAAAAGACTATCTTGATGAAAAACAAATCCATGAAACAGAGTTGTCCTCTACTGTTGATATAAATCAATTCGAATATCTTTATACAATAGAATTACTGAACAAAATAGACCAGAAAGACCTTGAAGTTTTACAATGTAAAAATGATTCAATACCAACAGGTCTTGCACCATTAGAGGAGATTTTTTATTTTAATGATGTGGCTAAAAAACCTAAGATGGAGCCTACAGAAAAAAAAATATAGAAGAACATAACATAGGCAGCATAGATGAACCCAAAATGATCAAGTTATCTAGCACTCTCCCTACTCATATCAAATAGGAATACATTGAACTTTTCATGGAGTTTAGAGATGTGTTTGCATGGGGGTACAAAGATATGAAATCATATGATACTAGCATCATTCAATCCAGAATTCCTCTTAAGGAAAATCAGAAACCTTTCAAACAAAAACTAAGGAGGATAAACCCTGTTTTATTGCCTTTAGTTGAGAAAGAGATCAAGAAGATGTATGATGCTGGTATCATAGTTCCCATTAGATATTGAGAATGGGTTTCCAACCTTGTTTCAGTTAGGAAGAAGACCAGGGAGATTAGGCTTTGCATTGACATTAGAAATATGAATAGAGCCTCCCTGAAAGATAATTATCCCTTGCCTAAAATGGACCACATAATTCAAAAGGTGGTTGGATCTAAAAGAATATCACTGCTGGATGGCTTCTCAGGCTACAACCAAGTGGTAGTACTCCCAAGTGATCAACACAAAACTGCTTTCACTACACCTTGGGGTACATTCATGTATGTTAAAATGCCATTTGGTTTAATGAACGCAGGGGTCACATTCCAAAGGGCCACGGACATAGATTTTTCAGAAGATATAGGCTATTTTATAATAATTTACCTTGATGACATTACTGTTTTCTCCAAAATCGATAGAGAACATTTGATTCATTTGAGAAAGGTTTTTGAGAAATATAGATAATATGGCTTATCTTTGGATCCCAAAAAGACACTTTTTGGTCTCCAAGAAGGAAAACTTCTTGGCCACATAATTTTTGAAGAGGGAGTCAAAGTAGACCCTAAAAGGATTGATGGCATATTGAAAATCAACCATCCTAGAAACCTCAGAGTTACAATCTTTCATTGGAAAGATCAACTTCTTGAGGAGGTTCATCCCCAACCTTGCTAATATTTTAAGAAATATCACAAACATGCTTAAGAAAGAGATAGGTGTCAAATGGAAAATACAGGCTAAACAATCATTTGAACTGGTGAAACAAACTCTCACTCAAACACCAGTTTTCATCAATCCTGATTTCACCAAATATTTCTACATCTTTTCTTTTGCATCTGACACACCATAGCTACAGTATTATTTCAAAATAATATCATGGGGCAAGAACAACCAATATCCTTTTTCAGTAGGGTCCTCAGAGATGCTCCACTTAAATATAACATCATGGAGAAACAAGCCTTAGCTTTGGTGAAAGCATTGAAAGACTTTAGAGTTTACATTTTGCATTCTCATATCATTGCTTTTGTCCCACGCATAGTTGTCAAAGACATTTTAAGTCAGGACCATGATGGTAAAAGGGGAAAATGGATTTCTATCATTTTATAATATGACTTAGAAATCGGGCATACCAAACTAATTAAAGGTCAGGGATTAGAAAAACTCATGGCTGAGTCAAATTTCCAAGCACTAGATATGAATATGGTTGATGTCTTAGAAGAAATAGAAGAATACATTGATCCATACATTGAAGAAACATTTTTGAATTCACCTTGGTATGCTGATATCATCTATGTACTTATCTATCTCAATACCCCTCCTTCTCTATCAAAAACTAAAGCCAGATTTTTAAAACAGAAGGCTTTAAATTATTACATCTTAGATGGGGTTCTATATTGGAAAAATAATGTTGGAATATTTCTTAAATGTTTGCTTGAGATTGATGCAGGAAAAATCATGCATGAGTTGCATGAGGGAGAATGTGGAGGACACCTTTACTGGAAACCACAGCAAACAAGATTCTTAGAGCTGGTTATTATTGGCCCACCCTTTTCCCAGATACTCAAAAACTAGTCATGACTTGCCATAAGAGTCAATTTTTTTATGGCAAAATAAAACTCCTACCTTTAACTCTACACCCTATCTTTGTTGAAGCTCCTTTTCAATAATGGGGTTTGTACTTCATTGGAGAAATTCACCCTACCTCATCTGCCCAACATAAGTGGATCCTTACTACCACTGATTATTTTACCAAATGGATAGAGGCCATACCTTCTAGGAATGCTACTGACTCTGTCATTATCAACTTCCTTGAAACTAACATACTATCTAGATTTGGTTGTCCTAGAAAAATTATCACAGAAAATGCTGCTGCCATCAAATCCAAAAGAATGGTTGACTTCTGCTACAAATATCATATCACGTTGGGTCATTCCACAGCCTAATATCCTCAAGGAAATGGATTAGTTGAATCCTCCAACAAAAGCCTTGTCAACATTATCAAAAATTTGTTGGAGCAAAATCAGAAATCATGGCATAGTAAGCTTATTCATGCTTTATGGGCCGATAGATTAACCACCAAGAAATCAATAAACATGTCTCCCTATCAGCTGGTTTATGGAATGGATGCAGTCTTCCCAACATATTTAGGAGTTCCAGTCATGAAACTCCTCCAAGAAGTTTAATCTGAAGAAAATGACATGCAGATAAGGATAAATCAGACGATTCATTTATAGCATTCCAGAGAGGATGTGTACAAAAGAACACAAATATTCCAAGAAGGCATCAAGAAGATATCTGACAGAAGGACTAAAGAAAATGATTTTCAAGTTGGAGATATAATTCTGAAATGGGATTCTAGGAGGGAGGAAAAAGTTAAACATGGAAAGTTTGAGAATATGTGGAAAGTGCCTTATATCATTCACTCAATTAGGGGTCATAATGCTTTCTTCTTGGAAGGACTGAATGGAGAAGAACTTTTTGAAGGTCCTGTCAATGGCAGGATGCTTAAATATTATTTCTGTTAAGAGTCCTAGTTTCCAATATTTCATTCATTATACATAACATAGCATGAGAAAAATCAAAGAAAGTACAAAAACAATAAAATAAAAGAAAAAGAGGGATTGAAGAGATACAACCCCATACCCAAAAAACAATACTGTTGGAAGTGTGCAAGTCTAAATGCCACTGCTAATTCAAAAATGACACCTTGTTCAGTCATCTAGCCTAATCATGGTTGAACATGCTCTAAATTTATGTTGATAAGTTAGTAGAGGCCATGATTTTCAATATTATTTCAGACTTAGCTTATCAAAAATGATATATTAGGAGAATATGAAGATGTTGGTTCCATATGCTCAAAACAAAACCAAAAGAGATAGATAAGGATGCCTCACAAAGGACAAATCATAGCCTTACCTTTCTAAATTTACTTTTATGCAAATAATGTTTGTGTGGAGGTTGTTCAAAATGCCACAACCATGGTTGATCAGACTGTCTAATCCTGATTTGAACCATGCTTTAAATTTCATGTCAATAGCTAGAGAATCAAGACTGCCAAAAAGCTTAATCTTGGCAATCAAGTAGCTTAGGTAGAAAATAAAAAGAGTTCAATAGTTTAATATGGATTCTTGGAAGAAATAAGGATAAGATAGATAGTTTATTTCTAATTTCAAAAATAAAATGTCAAAGAGTTTGCTAGTTCAAATGCACTCAAAGAAGAGAAAATTCTAGACAAGTAGGTTTGAGTAGGTAGAGATTCTATTTGAAAGAAATCACATATTGCAGATTCTTGAGTTTGCCACTCCAAAAAACATATCATGAAGGTGAAGGAAGAAGAATTTGCCCAATTGATAAGGCACTGATCTGCTGAAACCCAGAAGATTGATAAACTGAAGGTTCTTGACACCTTAAAAGGAAATTTTCCCTCCCCAAGTGGAGCCACTGTTGGCCATCTATAAAAATTTGTTATATCCAATGATGGCTAAAATGAGTCTTTAGATTTTCAAAAACAATCTTTTTTTATATAAAAAAAAAGATTGTGAGTTTTGGAAATCTCACTGTGTTCATTATCCTATAAGCTATCCATTCACTAAAGGCTTCACTCAAAATCCTTTCAAAGTCATCCTGCTGATATAGAGGGAAACTGATTTCAGGGTATTTTCATCATTTTCACAGCCATTTCTTCCACCATTTTTACCTATTTCTCACTCCTACTTCATGGTCCTTTTCCCCTCTGAAAAATCCCATTTCCTGTTCATTTATCCTCCATCCCCTTAAAAATACTTTTAAACCATTAAAAACATCTTTTGTTTAGTTTAAAAAACCATTTTCTAAAACCTATCAGAACTCTCAAAAGGCTTAAAAAACCCTGTTTAGGCCCAAATCCGACCATTTTGAAAATTTCAGCCCTAAGCCCCTTTAGGCTTAAGCCCTCCGCCCCTTCCACATATAACTAGGGGCCGTGACCACTTGCTATCTCATTGACCCCTTCATTTCTCAACCCTCGGTCCTATCTGTTCCCCCCAGGATCATACCCCCGTGATTTACTTTAGTCCCTTTCTCCATTTTCTTACCCCGCCACCACTTTTCCTTCAAAAGAAATCCCAGTCATTGATCGATCCTTATCTAACTGCTATCGCACCCCCGCCCTTCATCCTTTCTCTCGATCATACTCCCGTCCATTTATTCCCTCGAGCAAGATCCACCATTGATCTACCAGATCTAAAGGTCAACACATCCCCGCTTTCAACTTCTCTCATAACCCATTCCCACTATCTGATGAAATAGCCCACGTCACTACCCCTGCCACACCTTGCACTCAGAATCCCACACTCAAATATTCACTTGCCACCTATCCACCGAGTCCCATCTACCAAACTCGCACCCCACCTTTGGGCTCCACCCGCACCGTCAATCTCACTCCTTGAGATCTGACGGTGGAAATCTCATATCGCACAGATTTCAGTGCCAGGGTTTAACGACCCTTATCCGTGCGAAATAGGCAGTATTGGCTTGGAAATGTGGCGGCCATTCTATGGAATCTTGCGCCCTCTTCCCTTTACCACTTACAGTCGATGACTCGCGCGATAAACCACCATGGTTTTGGCAAAACCACCTTCTTCCATTTCGCGCCAAAAAATAAAATTTCCGTCCTTTCTCCTGATTACACCCATGGAACCCCTCCTTTGTGCATTTTCCTCCTTCGCAATCGCTCCAAAATCCCTCCTCTAGCTTCTGAAATGCAATTTAGCCAAAGAATGTAGGTTTTTAAATTAACTTTTGTGTTTTGTTGTTCCAGATTTAGTGGCGGTGATGCCCACAGAGGCATTACAATGATCGGAATGTCCTCTGGATGATGATCCATAAGGAAACATTTACATTAAAGGGCCAAAGGGGTTTTATAAAGGTTCAAACCCTCAATGATTCATGATCATCAATGGATTATGAAAACCTCCAGCGCATAAAGAAACCCTCCTTGCACAAAAAGGACAAATACAGCATCAATAAAGACATGAAGAACAAAAAGATTTTTGAGGGCTAATCCGAGATCAAAGATGAATTAAAAGGATTAGGCCTTCAAACAGTGATTGAAGATGAAAATCAAAGGTTCAAAAGAATAAAGGGTTAATGAATAAAACAGTTGTTAAATATAAACAGAGATAAAGGCAGAAAAATAGAGTATCAAGGATAAATCAAGGTTTAAAGAGCCTAAAGACATATTTGTGATTAATACAAATTCATATAACCCAGTGGCAACCTCGAATGATTCAACAAGGAAGCAGTTACTCCTCCAAAAGATCAAACTGCCACCTATAGCATGTTTCCTTTACACAAAGGCATTTGGGTAGTTATTACACAGTCAGAAGATATTTTTTATCTGTCAAGGTAGTTATTTTAATAGTTAAGGATAGGCCTTAAAGTCAAAAATTTCACCTATTTTCCCTTAGAAGTTAAGATAGTTATTAAAACAGAGAAGTAGCTGCAGATATTCCTACCTTAGGCCTTGCATGGTTTTCAAGGCTAGGAATGCATTTACTTTGTAATAAATGACAATTAAACCCTAGACTAACTCCACCTCCTCATTTGCAGCATAAATACTGCATCTGGACTCATTGTATTGTTGGCATTTGATGACACTTTGAAGTAATACATAGTATTGTTGAATTTGAGAAGAAATTGATGTTTTGGAACTTGTGGATGTCTTGACCTATTTGCTGATGGAGGAGGCTAGATCACTGGATCCCTGAGCTTAGCTGTTGGTGAAGTGCTTCTATCTGTTATTTTTATTTCCTGTTTTCATTATGTTTCCATCTTTCTTTGTTATAGTAGAGTAAAGGTTTTAGGCTAAGAAATGTCTTTTGAAAGCACCTTAGTTCTTTTTACTCTTCACTGTCTAAATGTTTTCTTCTGCAAGGTTTGATTGGAGGATCTTTCATTGTCCCGCCACATCTAGCTTGTTATTTTAGAGATAATTCAATAGAGTATAACCAAGGAGTTTCTCTTTTGGTAAGTCCATGTTCCTTTGAGTATGGCTTGAGAGGTTATTTTTAAGGAATTATTTCAATAGAGTGAAACCAGGAAATTTAGTGGTGAGTCCATGCTCGTTTGAGTGCAACTTGAGAATTGTTTCTGAAACTTCTTCAAAGTATGCCTAGTAGAGTCTAAGCCAGGAAAGTCTATGGTGTGCCCTATCCTCTGGATTGCCTAAAAAGGTTTCTTTAAATATCCATAGAGAGTTATTCAAAAGCAGATTAGATTATTTATGTTTGATCTTAGGCAGATAATTTTTAAGGATGGAAAATTATCTTGTAGTTTAAAAAATTGGAGAATCTCACTAGTCCCTAATATGAAAACTATAAAATGTTTATTGATGTACTTGTAAAATTATTCAAATTTATAATGATATTATATATATTGTCTATATAATGTTGACGATATTTAACCTAAAATAATTTTATATTTTAAAATTTGGGCGAATCATTTTTATAAAAAAATGGAAATTGGCGAATATTTTTTTTGGAAAAACCATGGAAAATTAGCCCACTTCGTGAATATTAGCCCCTAAATGCATGATATTAGGTTGTTTCATCGTTTTCTTTTCTTATATGTTTTCTTATATGAAAGTAGTCTTTTGATTGTTGGATTGCTGTCTGAAAGGCTTGTTTATTAAAATTTTGTCCAAAGAAGTTTATGGTTTGCCCTATCCTTTGGCCTGCTTCAAAACAGATGCCTTGAAAGATGTTTCTTGTTTAAAGTACATGATAAAGAATTCTTAATTTCTCTTTGTCCTACTTTTCATTCTTCTCCTTAATGTTCACCTCATTATTCCAAAGACCTTAAAGATCCACTAGCCAAGTTAGATTTTCCCTTTGATACCCTTGATCCATTGATTGACTTATCATGACTTCCATTTGAATCCACTTCCCAATGATTTTGAGATTTCCCATTCTATCTATGCTCTTTGATCATTATGTCCAACCAAAACAATCAAACAAACCTTGTACTTAATAACTAGCGTAAAATCAACTCTTAAAAGCAAACAAGCACACATCCTTTGTAAAATAACCTGGGAGATCCCTCTTTGAGTCTAGGAAGGCTAGGTCCTAGAACTATAAATATTGGTTCCATGTTGCCTTGTCTTTTGGTATGACAATCTGCCAAATCACAGGACCCCAACAGAAGTGTTGTTGGGCCTACATTAGAAAATATTTCTGAGTATCGACAACTTGTGGGGCTTCTGATGTTCTTGGTAAACTCTCATCTGGACATATGCTTTGTTGTGAATACATTGAGTCAATTTATGGTCGAGCCTCATCACATACATTGGATTGCTGCTAAGAATATCTTGAGATATATCTGTGGCACAATCAATTACGGTCTGAGATACACTGCCAAGAATTTGAGGCTTCATGGATATACTAATGTTGACTAGGATGGAAATGTGGTGGATCATAAAAGCACGAATAGATGTTTCTTCTCATTGGGATTTTCTTCAATATATTGGATGAGCAAGAAGCATAAATCGGTTTCTTTAAGCACTATCGAGGTTGAATACATTGCCTCTAGTATGGCATGTTGTGAAGTTGTTTGGTTAAGGAAGCTCTTTAGTGAGATATTTGAGCATGTGTTGGATACCACCATGATCTAATGTGAAAACCAAAGTGGGATTCTCCTTTCATATAATCATGTGTTCCACGACTGCTCCAAGCCCATTGATATCAGGTACTGATTTATTTGGGATATGGTACAACGAGGAGAAATAATGCTTCAACACATCCAGACTGATGAGTAGGTCACAGATATCCTAACGAAGCCCTTAGTGAATGTCAAATTATTAGCATTATGAGAGAGACTTGGAGTCGTGGAAAGACCCGCATATGAGGGTCCCACGTGAGTTGGACACAGAGCTTTGGGATCTCCTAGGGGCTTGGGGTACTTCTTGGAGCTATGAGTGACCATAGGTTGAGCGGTTCACCTTCACCTCTCGGTGCGCTATGTACAGGGTTAGTGGTTCACCTTTCCCTGTGATACCCCATGATGGTTAACATGTGTGTAGGGTGAGTGGTTCACCTTCCCCAACGTATGATGACACATGTATGTAAGGTGAGTAATTCACCTTCCCCTATGATTGAAATATGCGTAGGATTAGTGGTTCAAATTCTCCTATGGAATATGAACGAGATGAGTGGTTCACCTTCTCCTATTGATTCCCCAGCATACATCCTACCCATGTAGTCCAAGACTCATGGGAAGTACCTCTCATCTGGTTAATTATGTGGTAAAAGTGGATAGGGACCATAACACTACCAATGGACCCATCGTGTACTGTCATACTCCCTATGTCAGGATGCATGGCATTCAACAACTTGATTTGGGATTAATTAAGGTTCTACCTCTTAACTAACTTTTTCTAGTGGAGAGTGGTAAGGCCCCTTGTGACTCACTCTCGATCAATTCTTCTTTATTATTGCATCATGGTTCAAGAGAGCATAAATGAGATGACCGAGATGGTACATTATGACATGATAGCATGATGATCGATGATGGATTGGAAGGTGGAATTATCCCTAGTTGAGAGGGAGAGTTAAAATTGGAAACTAGCGCCAAATTCCACCTTGGGACAACTCATTTGCTTGAGATGATGATTTCATTAAATTATTCTTTTTAAGAGGACCAAAATTGATATAAAGATCATCCAATTTGGACATGCGGAAGTATGACTTTGAATTTATGGCCACACATGTGCAAATTGTTCAGGTTGACCACATTCACATGTAGGCTCAAGAAGTCCAATGGAAGTGTCTCTTCACCCACAATGAATTGCATAAATACAAGTGACCTCTCACCTCATTTGGCATCTTCATCACTCACACATTCTCTCTCCTTCTCTCATTGGTTCGTACTACATTTGGCATTCTTCTCTCTCACACATGTGGATCAAGGAGGACGAAATTTTAGACTAAACTACAGGGTCGAAAATCTCAAGAAATTATACATTTTGACCAGCGTTGACCAACGTTGACCATGACCTTCTAGGAATCATTTAACTTTGATTTTCTAGAGTTATTTCTATCTCAGCAGGCTGCATATTTTTGCACAAAAACTGAGCCATTTTGTGGACTTTGACTGTAGACCAAAATTACAAGTTGACCAAGTTTGACCGCAGATTATGTGACTGTTTTGGGTTGAATTTGACCGCTACTGGAGGCCACGTTTGAAAGGGGAAGACCAAGATGTTTTAAGGATAATTTATTTTTGTTTTGACCAGCGTTGAATTTCTTGTTAGTGCTGAATTTTGACTGCAGAAATTGACAAGTTTGTTTTAACTTTGGATTTGGAAAGTCAATTTGACTATTGTACTCTCTCTCTCTCTGTGGAACATTTTGATATAATAATAATAATAATTGATCAAAGGTTTTTCCCCCCATTGGGTTTTTCCATGGCATCCACCAAATCTATTGTCCTCTTGTCTTTGCTCATCTTCTGCATTTTGTTTCATGTTATATCTACTTTTATTGTCAATTTGATTAATGGTTAATGTGATTGCTACTGGAAATCTAAATTGGAAATTGCTATTGGGTTGCTTAAGGAACATTGAAGTAATTGTGCTAATCATAGAAAATACCATTGTTAACTAAAATTAACATATATTATATTGGACATTTGGTCAAATGTTGACAATTTTGACTGAATACTTAACCAAAACAAAAAGTGAAGGACTAAGTGAGGTGTAGTCCAAGTTAAATATGACTAGTTTGGTCACAACTTTAGCTGGAAAAATGTTGGTGTCACACACCTAGAGGATTATACTGTGTTCAGACTTGTGAGTCCTCTAACATCATGATAGGTGGTATCAATGTAGAATAACAATAGAATGAAAAAAACAAAGACTATTACCCAAACCCCACTTATGATTAAGATGCACATCGTTAGTAAATGAACCAAAGAAAAATACATAACTTTAAATGGAAGGTGTGATCGGAGATTTATGTCATGTTATGATTTATTTTATTTTTTAATCTAATGCGATGCATGTAACTTGGAAAAATTACTCTAGTAAAATTATTGGTGTCTTCAATGAAAAACAAGATTTTACATATGCACAGTTTGTGTTTTGTAGACGTAGTAATCAATGGAAAGATGGTCAAAACACTTCTGGACACAAGCACACCACACAATTTAATGAGAATAGATGTTGTAAAGGAACTTGGAATGAATGTAACTTCAAGTAAGATTGCGACGAAAACAATAAACTCCATGGTGAAGGAAGCATGGGGTGTTTCCTCATCAATTGATATATAGGTGGGTGAGTGATGTGGAAGTGTGAGTTTTACTATGATGATGATGAATGACTTTGAGGTTATATTAGGGTAGGATTTTTTTATGAGGAACAAGGTTGTTTTGGCGCCAAAATTTGGTCAATAAATTATACTTGGTGAGCAAAAGGCATGATTTATGCACACAACCACATGAAAGCTTAGAGGAAGGGTGTAGCTAGTGCTTATACTTTAACATGGAGAGGGAAACCTAGCACCCAAGATAACAGTGTCATGTGGCAATGATTGAAGAGATTGTAGAATATGAAGTGGATATTCCCATTTCACCAGAGTTTTCTAACCTATTGGATGACTTTTCATACAAGATGCTAAACGATTTTCCAAAAAGTGCCCTGAGCTAAGTGCATTGTTGACCATTATATAGAGTTAGTTCCATCAGTGGAGTTGAAATTTTAATTGATGGAGTTTATTGATGCATTTTTTATACATCCTTCATGTTACCCAAATGGTTCCTTAGTCCTATTCAAGAATAAAAAGGACAAAATGAAACTGAGGATATTACTTGACTATAGAGTAGTGAATAAGCCAATAGTTAGGAATTGACATCCACTGCCACTTACAACCGAATGTTTTGAAAATTTGGCTAGGACAAAGGTGTTCTCAATGTTAAACGTGTGACATGGGTATTATCAGGTGTATATTGTGGATGGGGATAAGGTGAAGACACTGATGGTGATGATGTATGGGAGATTTGAGTTCTTAGTGATGACTTTTGGCTTGTGTAACACCCCAACCTGTTTTGAACTTTGATGAAAAGTATTCCTTGTCCCTTCCTGAATAAATTTTTAGTAGTGTACTTGGATGACAATGTATTGTATACAGAGAGTTTGGAGTAGTCTACATTTAGATTGTGTAGAGTACATAGCTTAAATTTGCAATTCCAAGAAATGTTTACTAGATAATTAACCAAAAAATATATTTGGAAAATGGCCAAAACATAAAATAGTTACACTACAGGAAAGAAATATTTTAATTATATATATATATATATATATATATATATATATATATATATATATATATATATATATATATATATATATATATATATATATATATATATATATATATTCGATATTGAAATATTTTACTCAATACAGACATTGAAATATTTTATTTTTATCCACATTATAATGTTGTTTTTAGTTAATAATATATTTTTAAATGTAAGTCTCCCTCACCTTATAAATATATGATATTGAAATATTTTACTTAACTTTCTATCCTAAATTATTTTATTTATGATCCACATTGAATTTTTTTGTTGTTAATATTTTTTAAATAACACATGTAAATGAATTACATATCAATAAATGAATTCTCTCTCATTATATATATATATATATTCATATAAGTATTTTATTTATAATCTTTTTAAATACTTACAGTAAATGTGTGTATATAAATTGATATTAAAATATATAAATTAATATTAAAATATATAAATTAATATAGATATTCAAGTATTTTATTTAAGGTCTATATGAAAATATATTTAAAATAAAATGTTTCCATACATTCGACGTACGTAAAAGTATTATTTAATCACTTTTAAAAACATGGATATAAAATTATGTTACTTCATATATATATATAAACACCGCATCTCATACATACCGTGTTCTAATATTAATTACTCAATGAACCCAAGTAACATGGTGAGAATGAGATTATTGATTTTTAGCTTTTTATTATAACCCAAATTGGCTTTATATTTAGTGATTTTATTATTAATTTTATTTTAAAAAGGACATGTGTCATGTCATCCTCCTACTATGTTATGGAAATGGACACAATACTAATAAATAATAATAATCTGATTTTAAATATGTAATCAATTGAAAATTAATTAATATTTTTATACTATTTTATGACATAAAATTTAAATAACTTTAAATTAAATCATATATAATCCATTATACAAAACATTAAAACTATGTCATTGAATATTTATTAATCACCTTGGTTATAATAATATGACTCTAAGACCCTATAGCTAAGGTTATGTGTATGTTCATATGAACCACAACACCTCGAGATGTGACACTAATTAGATCGATCACATGGGGCATTTGATACCCTTATTAACTAATTTTGGATATGTTGTGTTGAGTCGTGGCATGACCATCACAGATGGGTAGGCACAATCGAATGGCATGAGTGAACATTTTCGATTGAAATGAATGGGATGAAGAAGAAAGAGCATGTGGGTGAGTTGGATAGTGGATAAAATTGGATGTGTGAAAAACAACTTGGTTACCCCCACATGATATTTGGGGTTTCTTACCAAATGCACAATGGAGGATTATGTCAGCCCAAGGAGGATGACAAGGGTCCAACCCTTTGGTTGAAATGAGGTGCATGACAATATATAGAGGAGGTAAAATAAGTAGAGGAACACAAGGGCATAATTCACACTCACCACACAACATGGTGAGAAAGTGTGGAACACATGTGTCTAAGGTTAATGAAATGCATGTCACACAAGGCACCAAGTATAACAAGAGAAGAGTTCATGGATGATGGAAGATAGAGATATCAAGTGACTAGTTAGGTTACATGCTACCCAAGTTGGGAACTAGGTGAGCTCCATGATCGACTTGATGTAACTCTATATGCATTAGGGAAATTTTGAGGTCAAAATCATGCCTCAATATAAAACACATGATGAAATGTCTTTTTAATCTATTTTCAATTTTGTTTCAGTGTAGGTCTACTCAAAAGTATGCAAAGTGGGTACTCGTTAGATGATGAACTAAAATATACATTTAATGAGTGCCTACACTTAACATTTGAGTAAAATTATAAGGATCTAAGTTGAAAATTCAATTAAAATAAAAATAAATATTCCTTTATTTTCCTTTAAAAATTCATAAATTAGACCTCAAAATTCCCCTAATGATTGTACTGGGTGGGTATATTGGGTAACTCTTGTAAAACTATTGAGTGTCTATTGTTTGTCATAATGGTTGTTGGGTTGAATTCTTTGTAAAATCTTGTGAAAACTTATATAATATGTGTGTTAGTTCAAGTTGGAAAACCCATCAACATTCAAATGTGTACATGTGTATGATGTTTACAAATTTTTTATATGGTATTGGATATTTGGTCAATTGTTATCAATTGTAATTGAGTACTTAACCAAAACAAAAAGTGGAGGAGTAAGTGAAGCATAGTCCAAGCTAAGTATGACTAGTTTGGTCATACATTCAACTAGAAAAATGGTGGTGCCACACACCAAGAGGATGTTGATGCATCCATTATTTTATCATTCCTCTATCATAATGATAAGTGGTATCAAATAATAACAATAGTAGATTCAGACGAGCGGTGTAGATCATTATGACGAAGATTGGAATCATAGGTAAATTAACAAAATAAAATTACACAAGTGGAAGGTGTGATCATAAAGGTATGTTGGGTTATGATCTATGTTTTTGTTCACATAATCTGATGCATGTGACTTGGAAGTAATTTTATAGTATGAGAATTGGTGTCTTTGATGGAAAACAAGATGAGCATATGCATAGGTATTGTTTTGTGGACCTAGTAATTAGTTTAAGGATGGTCGAAGCACTTGTGGACACATGTGTGCCACACAATTTCATGAGAATAAATTTGGTAAAGGAACTTAGATTGAAAGTAACTATAAGTAAGGCTACGATGAAAACAATAAAATACAAAGTCAAGGTAGCATGGGGTGTTGTATCATCGATTTATATATAGGTGAGTGAGTGGAAAATATGCATGAGTTCCACTATGATGGAAATGAATGACTTTGAGGTTATATTGTTGTAGGATTTTTTCATGAGGAACAAGTTTTTCCTAGTATCATGGTTGGATCAATTGGTAATACATGGTGAGTGAAATGTGTAGGTCATGCACACAACCACATGAATGATAAGAGGGAGGGTGCAACTTTTGCCTACAATTAGCATGAAGAAGGAAAGCCAACACCCAAGATCACAATGTTATGTGAAAATGATTAGAGAGGTTGTAGAAGATGAAGTGGAGACACATATTTCATGATATATTTCTAACCTTTTGGTGGAATTTTCATACTCTATACTGAACGATTGGCCAATATTTATTTGAGCTAAGTTCATTGTTGACCATCGTATAATTTAGAGCTATTTGAGTAGTTTAAATTCCAATTTATGGAGCTTATTAGTGCGTGTTTCATACATCCTTCATGATCCCCATATGGTTCATTGGTCCTATTCTAGAAGAAGAAAGACATAGTGGAGTTGATGATGTTATTTGACTATAGAGTAGTGAACAAGTAGATAACCAAGAATTGATATCCACTACCACTTATAATAGATTGTTTTGTTAAGTTAGTTAGGGTCAAGCTACTCTAAATGTTAGACTTGATACATGTGTATTATTAGGTAAATGTTGTGGGGGAAGACAACGTGAAGACACACATTGTGATAAAGTATGGGAGGTTTTAGGTCTTGGTGATGCCTTTTGGCCTATGTAACACCCCAACCAATTTTTCCACTTTCATAAACAAAATTTTCCATCCCTTATTGGAAATGTTTTTTTTGGTATACTTGGATGAAATCGTGGTTTATAGAGAGAGTATAGATGAGAACATAAAATAATTGTAAGCAGTCTTTGAGGCACTAAGGAGGCATCAATTGTACTCGAAGCAGTGTAAGTGTGTTTTTTTGGTAGATCTAGATACCATTTCCAAAGCATGAAATTGGAGAGGGATGCATTCATATGGACTCCAAGAAGTTCATGGCAATCAAGGAATCAAAGGATTTGTGCAAGATGCACGATGTGAGTGTCTTCCTAGAGAGGGGAAACTACTACAAGATTTTTGTGGATGGTTACTCCAAGGTTTCCTATCGCTCACTGACATATTAAAAAATGATAGACCGTGAAAGTGGTTTTAATGCCATTAGCCCCCTTTATAAATGATCTAATAAAATTCATTATTAGTTTTTTTTTTATATTAGGATGTTGGCTAGAAAATTTCATTGTAATTGTACCCTTTGTCTTATCTATATATATATATATATATATATATATATATATATATATATATATATATATATACTAAGGAGAGCTAGTCTTAGGATCATCAAATCTTGTCTTATACATTTTATTCATTGTAAAATGAGGTTTCCCCCTTAAAGTGGATTTCCATTATTGGTCGGTTATCAATTTTAATGCACAACATTCCTAAATTTTAATATCAAATCTATGAAATTAAGGTTTTTCTACTTTAAAGAGTTTATGTTGGGATTTTTTCTATAATTTTTTGGGAGAATTTCAAACGATGAAATTTTGTAAAAATAACAAAGACATGTCAAGGTATAATTGGTAAATAAAATTATTCGATATAATTTTAGAGATATACTCTATGGAAGTGAAGGTTTGTAAATGATCCTAGAATCAATTTCAAATAAGATATTTTGGTATTTACAGTATAACTTCTTATAAGAAGATCTAGATGACAAAATTTTGATCATATTGCGAAAACATATCAAGGTGCGTTTGGTAATTTTTTTAGATTTTGTTTCAGTGTAATTTGGAGATATTCCATGTGGATGTTAAGATTTTTGAATGATCCTGAAATTAGTTTCAAATAAGTGACCTTGGAATTTCACTATAATGTTTCTTCTAGCGTACTTCAAACTGTGGAATTTTGAGAAATCCGATGAGACATATCAAAGTATATCACATAAAAATTTCATAAATAATTTGTTTAGAATTGGACATGTGACACACCTTACATATTCACTTTTGTGAATATGTAAAAAATTAGCAAGTTATGAGAAAATTACCATAACTTTCACTTGGCACATCATATTTTGGTCAGACTAGTATAATTACAAAGAATACATATCAAAGTATTACAAGCCAAAATTTCATATTTAAAAGGGTTGAAATCTCAAATATACATCAAGTAAAAGTTCAACCATCAATATAGCCTCCAAAATAAGGCTTTAAACGTATGTCTCTTACAAGTGACATAAATTTTTAATAGAATATCCTTTTTCATTGGGTTACTAGAAATTGTGATAAAGAGGAGTATTAATATTATTTTCCCATATAGCTCCAAAGAAATATCCAAAAATTACTTCACCACCTAAACCTCCAAAAAACTAATCTATGACTCACAAAGAATAATGTAAAGACATGTAGTATCATCTATCCAAGTTAGGGAGTCAAAATAATAAGTGACAATATGAAGGTTGATTTGTCACAAATGTAAGAATCAGAGAAAAGGGATATCTGTGAAAAAAAGGAAGAAATAGATAATAATATGAAACAATTGGAAACAAATATGGATGAAACGGAATGAAGGATTATAGAATCTATAAATTCAAGGCTCCTTAAAATTGATAATTTTTCTGATGGAATTTATGAAAAAAAAGGTAGTATTGAAGTTGAATAACTTGCCAATAATAAGAAATTTTAAAGTGGATTTAATTCCAATTGTGGAGCTACTTATGGATGGATTTCTACGGGAGTGAATCTTCTCTAGGTTGAATTAAATAATTTTGATGGAATGTAAGTCTTTACCTAGGTGCATTGAATAAACCAATATTTTGAACTCCATAATATTATGGATGATAATCAAAGAATTCACATAGTAACATTGAACTTTGAAATAAGACTCGATTAGTGCCCTCATTGGGTAGTTAAAATGAAGCCCCATTCTTATCTTTATACTTGAGATTTATTTAGAAGATACTTGGAAGCACAATATGGTAAATCTTTGGAAGAATACTACTTCAATCAATTGACAAGAATCAAGCAAATTGGTGATATTGGAGATTATAATTCAAAAATTTTAGCTTTAGCCACAAGGGTGGATAATATAAGTTGTGAACATTTGTTAGAATCTTACATGGGTTGAGTGAAAGAAGACATAAAACATGACCTTGATCACTTATTGGAATCAAGGGTTTCTCTTATAAAACTTTTGTTCTTAAAATTTTAAATCATTGTTACATGGTGTAATTTGAATAGAGATATGAAAATGTATCCCAACCTTGAAAACACATTAGATATTCATGATTCAATAGAATAATTCTCATAATCCCTTGAAAACAAATCTAACAATACTCATAATGGGCCAATATAAGCACTGCACTTATGGACATGGTAAAATTTAAATATTGCGTGCTTTTGAGTTGATTTTTTCAATGTTAATCACATGGAGAGCACCTAGAATATTAATATTCTAGAAAAACTCTAGAATGAAAATCTATTATTCATGGAAAATCCTCAGGAAGAACCTTAAGACTATAAGAGAGACTCCTTTACTCTTGATGAAGGGTTATAACATCTTCAATCATGTGTGTATAAAACTTGTCGCATAGTGACTTTTGATTCAATTACTCTTCTTGACTTTTGATTCAATCACTCTTCTTATCATTCAAAGGGTGACTTGCGAAATTTGTATATTTGTTTCCACTCCACAATTTCCTTGTAAAAGATTGAGAGATGTTTGATTGTTGAAAACATTATGGACTATTAGACTATATAAAAAGCCTTCAAACAAATGAATTATAATGAAAAATGATTTAAAGTCATTTCACTATAGCAAAGTTATGAATTTTATAAATATAGTATTTTCCTTATTGTTAATGAAATTCAACATTCAATAATGTTAATTTAGTATATTACATGAGTGGATTTGATTTATTTCATTAAATCAATTAAGTAAATTAAAAAAAAAAAATTCTCTCGCTTCATTATTTGATTTATATAATAAAATAGAATTTAGTTTATATTATATTTAAGCTACATAAAACTAGGTGTTATCCTCTTCCTTTTTTAGATAAAAACTTTTTCAAAAAACATTTTACATTATTTCGCGTACTCATAAAAATCCATTAATTTTTAATATTTCATCCATATTATAAATTTACCAATCTACCAATACATGATATTAAAAATTCCCACGATTGAAAAATATAGGAGAAAGTAAGGTAACATTGCTATCAAGCCAAACAATCTTAATCAAGAACATACGCTGGTAGTGGTGAGCAAATGAAGTCATAAGAGGTAGAAGAGGTAGGTGCCTTTGTTTGAGTTTCTTCATACTAGATGTCACCACGTTTTGGAAATGGCTCCAAACATTAAAAATAATAAAGTCACGTGAGTTGTTATCTAATTCCGACCATGCTCACGGTCATCTCGTTGGAATTTTATTTCATTTCTACTTGTTTCACTAATTTTTTGTGGACGGTATAATTTCTATCCTTCTCCTTTAAAAAAAAAATGGTTGTTAAAAAGCATGTCTATATATTTGGATAAGTCGAACAATATAATTTCAATTTAGGTGATGTGTCGGTGGATTGAGAAATCGAATCTTCTATAGTACTGAAAAGATAAGCGCGGGCGTTAAGAGATTCATTACAATGGATCCCCCTTTAGCTTCAAAACTTAGATACTTATCTTTCAATAATGTGGAAATGCGATTTCTCAAACCATCGCCTTTTATATTTTTTATTAAACTTTTAAAATTTAAATAAAATATAAATGAATAAAGTCATTCAAACGTATAATTACAATATTCTTGTTTTTATTTTTATTTTTTTAATTAACTAATCGGATTAAAAAAACATAATTATTAAATTTCAATTTATGTGCTTATTATTAAAAATGTTTTATAAAAAATATATTTCAGCCATCCATTATATATATATATATATATATATATATATATATATATATATATATATATATATATATATAAACACTAATTATACTAAATATCTATCTATATAAAATTGAAAAAACATAGATAAAATCTTATCTAAATAAACACAAAAAATTCTAAAAAAGTTGAGAGAAAAAAAATTAAACTAAATAAATCAAATTCACAACATCTATCTTAACATCGATCATACAAAAACCCAATAATTTTGAACCATATTATATGAGCAATCACTTTATTAATAATATTTAAAGAGCCAAAAACCTAGTAATACAGATTTTTCCTTCCAAATTCTAAAACAATCCACTCCTTTCACGGTACCTTCAAACTCCAATTTCCAAGAGACTTTTTTTTCTTTTCAAAGTAAAAAAACAACATACTTTATATTAAGTATATAAGTTGTTACAATTTCCAAAAAATCACAACGCCATAATGTCTCAAAAACAAGGAATGCCACAATAAACCAAAAAAGACAGCTGAAGTAATAGAAACATAGCAGTCCCGCTGCAAAACAATGGAGTAACTCTTACAACTCAAAATATCCAAAATATCCCTATTGTTTGATCACATAGGTCAAAAAACAATGACAGCAATGCCTCCCTAGAAAGAGATTGATAGAACCTCATATAAAGGTCCCCTGGTCTAATATTGCACCCTGCTCCATGCACTTATACTGAATCAGCCGAGGAAGCACAAAAATTTCACGATTAGAGAGCCAATCAGCTCAGGAATTCTGCTCCCTAGATACATTAGAGAAGGAGACAGAGTGGAAACAAAACTTCATAGAGGCATTATGGTCCATCCAGTGGCATAAAGACAACACAACCTGGGAGGATTTTCCCAAGGCCCAATTTATAGTCACCTTCGAATCTCGAGTGATCACGATCTCCTCCACCGCAACCCACAATGCACATATGAGGGCACCCCATAAGGCCAACACTTCTGCCATCGTATTGGTGCCCAAACCACTAGACTAGAAAACATTATAATTCCTCGAGGGAGAGGTGGAGATAATTGCTCCACAACCACACTTTCCATCCACCGAAGCACCATCAAAGGAACCAAAATAGGAAAGGTCTGCTCAATGGGTTTGTAGGACCAACAACGCCTGGAACTCTTAGGTTTAAGAGGGTCGATCTTCAAGAAGTATGCAACGATTTTGAGGGAGATGGCTCTTAGATCAAGGGTTGTATTATAAAAAATATAGGCATTCCGGTAGTGCCAAATCCCCTACAGGATGTAAAGTGGAATAGCCCTGAAATCAACATGACAAGATGACCAGTGGCTGAGGTACGCGAACAATGAAGTTCAATTCACATCACAAATGATCTAGAGAGCAAAGGAGACTTCCTCCCATAAAACAATGGCAAAAGGGCAATAAAGGAATAAGTGTAGTCCATCCTCAGAGTCAGATTTGCAGAGACAACAAAAGCTTGGGCCCATAAAACCGTACTTGAAGAGATTGTCCCAAGTCAAGATGTGATTATGGAGTGCTAGCCATGTGAAACATTTGAGTTTAGATGACACCTCTCACTTCCACATCCAAGGGAACCAACCAATGAAGAGATCAAATTGGGGCCAAGAACATATGTATAAATATAGCTTGGGCCCATAAAGCCTTACTTAAGAAGATTGTCCCAAGTCAAGAAGTGATTATGGAGTGCTAGCCATGTCAAACATTTGAGTTTCGATGACACATCTCACTTCCACATCCAAGGGAGCCCACCAATGAAGGGATCAAGTTGGAGCCAAGAAAAAAAAGGAAATTTTCCTGTCAATCCATCCCTTTATGTCCAGCGGAAATTGCGAGTAATTTCTGTAATAAAAGGTAATAATGCCTCCATGTGCGTGTTTATCATGCCACTGGAATTTTGAGTAAAAATGAGAATCCTGATTCCCGAAATTATAGCTTTTGAGTTCTTCCACTGTACCAACCATTTCTTAATCTTCTTATTCTCCACCGTTTAAGCTGGCCTACATTTATTCAGCGCTTTCATTGAATAGCAGAGCTTCGTGAAAAGGGTAGATTGCAGCGGAAACTTTGGTGTTTTATCGGAACAATTCAGTTTGCAAGATATGTCCCTAGGCGCCGAACTTATCTCGTTGCAGGTTGTCGAACTTGTGACGTGGCTAACTAGGCATTCCAGCCCCTCCGTTACCGTTATCATTTCCCTTTACATGCCATCTCGCTGTGGTACAAGGAACATTACATGACTAGTCAACAATTCATATGTTGGTGAATGCAAATAGCAAGACGTTTATTTGATGTATCTATTCCTGCCGATTTTTTTGATGGTATTAAATACAGTTTGTTTCCCCCTATTTTTTTGTGCTATTTTATCTAGCAAATTGCTTATTTTTGTTTTTATTTTCTCATTTTCCTACCGATATTGGGTATCGTTATTCCAAAGCTACTCCCTACTGCATTTTTTAAGGGGCATATCAATGTGTAAAAGAATGTTGGAAAATTGGATGGTTACATATGTTCAAGTTCAACTTCCAATTTATCTCTTGTTTGTGTAAGATTTGCAAATAATTTCTCTGATTTGATTTGAATGTTCGTGTTTTAATATTTATTTTATGTTAATTTGCTAATCACAAATAGTTTCTGAATTTAAGAAATAAAATTTGTGTTTTTAACGATTTATTTTTATTTAGAAATTAACGCATATAGTTATGATGATAAGTGGTTATAAAAACAAGTGAATGAATACAATAATTTTTACTAATGTTTATATAATTTTTTTTATAAGTTTGGTAGTGTCTTTCTATTCATTCATTTTAAACAAAACAACAGGTTACATTACATGTAATTCTTGATGACCTCAACTTATCTGAAGAGAACCAGGTATGTTGGTCACTTCGATGAACCAACCAAAATTAAAATTGGTGTTCATATAATTAACAAAATCTTTTTTTTTTTAAATTTAGATTAATATTTTGAAGTGTAAAGAATTGAAACTAGTGTTCATATCCTTAACAAAACTTTTTTTTCAATTTAGATTAATATTTTGAAGTGTAAAAAATTGGTAAATCTTTTGTCAATATAAAGCTTAGAGAAAAATTAGTAATTTTTTTTTCATCTAACCATTGAACCACAAGGTCCATGGGACCAAATCTCTCCATGTAACTGTTGAACCATATCCAAATTTACCATTCAACAAACAATGAAAATATATCTTTATCAATTATTTTATTAATCAAATTAATCTTTTCTTCCTTAAATAAAATCATTATATTAGCTTAATGTATATAATGCTAAATATGAGGGTTTCCGCAGTGCATTATATTAGATATCATTTTTGGGATTCAACTCACCATTTCCATGAAAAAGAAATTAGTGAGTTATGACTACCTCTCATGGAAATGGTCATAGATTAATGACTTACCTAAAGCAGTTGAATCCCAAAAATGATATCTAGTATATAATGCTCTCAATAAAAAAAGCATAATTTTATAAAGCTATCCATTAATGTGTTTGAAAGAATAAGGCTAGAATAAGACTAGCTTATTTTGTTTTTATATTTTATTTTTTTATATATGATATAAATTTTACACTTTGTAATAGCCAATTAAAAAATTATAATATGTAACTTATTTTTTTAATTAAATTAACAAATTTTAAACTTTAAATTTAATTTAATTTATTACTTTTACATATTTTACATATATATTATTATGTTATTAAGTTTATTTAAAATAAATCATTATGAAATAATATAATATATTTTATTATTATTATTATTATTATTATTAACATATAACTTATAATGAATCAATATTCACATATATTTTTCACTAACTCTTATACTTGTCCAATGAACATACATTATCACCATCAAATATGTATGAATTATTTCTAAGATGAAGCTATGTGAAAAATAGTGTATACCAATTTAAATATTCATTTCAAAAATTTCAATTGAGATAGATGAAAATGACTACATTATGATAAATATTCTTATTGAAAGCTATGGCTTGCTTGATCATTATTCTTATTATGAAAATGACTACATTATGATAAAACATGTATTAACAAGTTTGTTAATCAGTCTTTAAACAAGGTTTATTTCTTTTGAATAAAGAAATTACTTTACAATTTTGTTTTTATAACTGATGGGTAAATTTATCCAAGACTCCAGAGTAGTTAGACTCAAACAATTATTGATAGTTACCTTCTCCTCTGAGGATAAAATGGAAATCCCAATGAGGAGATGGGGTTCTGTGAATGAAGGAAGTGGACAGTCGAATGGTTGTATGTTGAGAGTGGTCCAGAGCTGGTCTAAACCAGTGGAACTCTTCAACCAATACTGGAGTAGAGGTGGGACTAAGGTCTTGAGGTCCTCCTTCAGAAAAGAAAGTATATGCTAAACAAGTCTACTCTGGTGAGGAGCACGGGGGGAGCTAAGGACGTAATTGCCTCTCTCAAGGTTGGGAGGACACCCTCAGTTTTGGTAAACAGAGATAAGTATTTAAATCTCAAACTATTCAAGGAAGAAAGAGAGCCATAAGAAACATTTGCATCAAATTATTTATATGCATGAGTTTCAGAAATGGTAAGTTACAATAAGGTGCATTCATTCTAAATTGTAAGTAGATATGTACAGTAAGAAAAATAAATGTCTCTACATTAAATTATGTGAATATACTTCATATTGTGCTCAAAATATGTACATGCACTGATAGTGAGTCTAAATTATACATATTGGTGAACGTACAATTCGTAAAACTAGTAAACTATGAACTTTAGTTGAATCTTGTGAAGCCTCGATTGCAAAACTTAATCTACGGGATTGAAGCCCGAAGGAAACCTGGACAATAGGGGTAGACAGATGAATTTGAAGACATCTTAAGCAATAAACTGAGAATGCAGAGAGGTAAACCCTCTTATAATTTTATGTGGTAGAGGACCAACCTCGTGAAAAGCGTAAAATACTCTTTTAAATATAGAAACAGAGGAGTCGGATAAACTACCTCGAGGAAATTAAATATCATATGAATCGAAAACAAGATCTGGCCCTTAGCCTAAAAGTATTTAAACTAGAAAAATAAAATTGTAAGGTTCGTTTTGCTAAAAATTCCGAAGGAAATATAGACAGAGTATAAGTAAAGTTATCAATTTAAAAGGAAGAAGAAAATGTATGAGCGAATGCTCCGCATATGGAAACAGCATATAACCATATATATATATTAATAACTAAAGTAGTACAAAAATCTGGAATTAACTCGTATAGTAGATAAGAGAAATTAAAATTAAAAAAACCCTCAGTGGATAACGAACGAACCCATATCAACTGGAAAATCAACACTGTAGCTAACATCTAGATAACGCTTGGTACAAACATTAATACAAGTAAAATTTATCGATACCAAGACCATAAAGAAACTATGAGGATATTCCTAACAAAATATATATAAGATATTTTTTTTCTAAAACGGAGGAAATAGACGGGCATGTCTGCCGTGATTCAAATATACATAATTCACTATCAAATAAAACAAGCTCCCAGAGTATATGCAAGTATTTTTAAAAGAAAATGTATACAAAGATCAACCCTTCGAGGGAAGAGACCCATTAAGCCTAAGAAGTGAACCAGATTGTGAAAAATAATTGCACGGTGGGTAGTCCGAGTAAGGACTCATAAAACATCAAGTTCTGGAAATAAATAACCCTCTGGAAGTTCCAGTAGTATCTGGAAGGGCGTAAACCCATGTTAGAATCTGAGAGAGAGAGTTTTCAAGATTGTAGTGGTACATTCTCGAACAAGGGAGTAGAGACATACCTACATACAATAACAAAAAAAGGTCAGTAAAAAAAAAGTAAATGTATACTATGGGAAAACCCTAAAGAGAAAGAATTATACTCAACAAGTTAAATTAAAAAAAAAAAAAGAGTTACCTAATAAATTCCAAGAGGTCGAACTTGAGGACCTGTGGCAAAAAGCGAACAAGAGGAGTAAGGTATCCACATACCCTCAACAAAAGAAATCTAAACCAGAGCAATAACCATGAGGAGTTGAACCACTTACCTATTTCGGCCATGACTTGAGTAGTGGAGTCCCAATCGAGAGAAGTGGAATGAGCAGGAGGCAAAGAATCACAGTTAACCTTGCAAAGCAATCAAAGAACTCCATTTGAGAACGAGAGGAGAAAAAAATAATAGAAGTAATAGAAGGTTCCAACCATGCAAAGAATGGCATAAATATCTTGGCCATGAGCACAGAAAGGCAGAAGGTAAAAATGAAGTGCTTACCTATTGAAAATATAGAAGCCAGAGTATTTTTTCACCTGGAGGACGAAGAGGGGAGACAGAGTTAAACTACATCCGTAGACCAATGACTGTGAGCACCCCACCGACAAAGGAACAAAGAAGGGTTGCAGATCTATCGTGGAGGAGGAAAGGCACAAATAATAGAGGTAGTAAGGGTTATGGGGTATGGTTAATACCCTAGCGCTCTCAAGCCTCATCCAAGTAGTTGATCTGCAAGCACAAACATAGGAGATTGCACCAAGTGCCAATTGACGTGGTGACAACAGATTCAATTTCGTGATGTACAATAGTGTAACGTGACAAGGCATCGAGAGATACGCATAATCAACATTTTGTACCCCGAATTTAAGTGATAAATGTACAAAGTATCAACCATAATAAGTGTAATGAATTCTGTGCCGAGTCCTGTAAGATATTGAAACCTTAATCAACCTATACCTTATATATATTTAGCATTGAAACTTGAAAAATAATTACATGCAGAATCCTGAGGTGGATTAAAAGGTAAAGTTTACAAATTGAATTAGTATATGTCATTACTTATAGGTGTTAATCAATTGTGTAATAATGCATTCAAGCATAGTAATCATACTTTAAAAAAAAATTATTATAAGATGTTACATGAATGCTCTAGTAGAGTTTTCCACATTAGGTATCCACTCATTGCTTTTATGATCCACTTTCCTATCTGGAATAAACCTTATGTATTCTCATAATTTTTATTACACATCAAATATTACTCTCTAGACTAATTTAAGGATCATTTCTCTGTATCGAGTCATAACAGCTCAAGTTGTTGATTAGGCTCGAGTTTGGCCAATAGGGGGGGAAGCAAATTTAGGGGAAATGGAGGGGCCGAGTTGTTCTCTTCTACCTCCTTTGTGATCAGAGGAGAGACAACACATTTCTGTGATGCATGGACACCAAAGAAGGTATGAACTAAGTCCGAGACATTAGGGAGGGAAGGGGAAATCAAAGACAAAGCTTAGATAGGGAGGAGAGGCAAAAGAGATATAGTAGGAACTCTAAGCGGGCGGGGAGGGAGGTAGGGTGACTAGGAGGCTAGAGAATGGTAATCGAGCTTAACAACGATAGTGGCACTCCCAACAATGAGAAACATTAGAGTTAGGGGGCTAAACAGAGGGTGAAAAAACTCAAATTGAATTGATTAAAACCATATATCCTAGAATTATAAGTCTTAGAGAGGGGATACATATCCAAAAGATGATTAATATGCAACACCTATAGGACATTGATAGCAATATGTGTACAACCAGAGGGATGTGCAGAAAAAAATATTTCAATTTTTAGTTACAATTATTTTGACATTAATTAATAATTATATTATTATTTCAATAATAATTATAGAAGTATTTCAATATTAAATAGTTTTACTCCTAGTAATTTAATAGTTTTAACTATATTTTATTATATTCATTAATATTATTTCTTGCAATAATAGACTCTACTCTAACATGTCTTCTCTAACATCTCTCCCAGCACCATGGAAATTTAAAAATGAATGGTCTCTTTCTCTTCATCCATCTTTCTTGCTTCCCGCCCTTGATGATGGGTGAGTGTTCACCTAGAAAGTCATACATTTTAGCAATTGTAAACATGGTTTCTCAATAATAAAAAATTCATTATGAATTACAACTATGCAAATTTGTATTTGAAAAAAACATGGGACTCCTTCGCCAATTTTGCACTGACCTAGAGGTAGTGTGTTGTAGAATGGGTATTTTCCAAATGCAAATTATCGTTAACCATACATGTAGTGATAATTATATTGTAGTATTAACATTATATTTTCTTCCTTAAAACCTATAATCTATGAAAATAGTAGGACTGTAAAAATATAGGAGTGCCCACGAGAAACAATGGCATAGAGCACAATAAATTGCGACGAAAGCTTTAAACCTCCCTCCTTTATCTCCATTACTCCATTTTGTGTGATGATATGCTATTTCCTTCCTATTAATCACCATAATTATTGCCTAGGTGCTCTTGCTTTTAGAATTTAGAAATAATTTTCCTTCATTGGACTTTGATGCAATGAAGGCTATAATCACAACTCCCTCCCACAAACTAACCAAATTTCCATGTAGGTGTAGTTGTATGATAAGCCATGTTGAACACCATTTAATGGGTGGCCTACCACCCATATTAAATAGATGGCCATCGTGTCAATGCGAGGAGTTCACCCCACCAGATGTTCACCCACCTAGGGGATATTTTTCCATTTTTGCAATGTCTTTTCATATTGTTCTTAAAGTGTCCTTAGGAGTAAGCAGCCAATTCTTTTTCCAACATATTTTATTTGTAGTGCATGTTGGAAATATTGTCATTGATGGAAAAGGAGAAGAAAGGAGCAGCACCTGAACTATCACAAAGAAGAATCAGCAAAAAGAGGCAGCTCAGCCACCGGGAAGAAGTAGAGGAAGCAGAGAAAGAATTAGACAAGAAGCAGAAGCAACTGATGAAGCAGATAGTTGACTAGAAGCAGAGACAACGAATTGAAGCAAAGGCAGCAAAGAAGCAAAGAGGTAGCGGAGTTGCAAGATACAACAAGGGCCAAAGATCTTATACAGAACAAGCTCAGGAGGGAGTTGCGCTAAATAAAATAAAGGTTCGGGGTCTTTAGAGATCTGTAGGGTGTTGTTTGAAAAGCCTCGGGAAAAATTGTTAGAAGGGCAATCAATTGAAGACCAGGCCAGATATGAATGTAAGTGATTTCATTTTGTATATGGAAGAATCTGCTTCAGAATCATATGAGTATTGTTTAGTTCAATTGCTATGGGATGAAACTCTGTAATTGGGGTTTTTAAGTGGGTTCTGTGTTTCATTGAAGGAATCGACATACATGTCAATTTGGTGATGTGCAATTATCTATGCATTGATGATTTAATGTGTGAATTGATCAGGGTTTATAAACGGTTTTGAATAAACTCTGTGGCAAGGGTTAGAATTAGAGATTTTGTGTATGAATTGAATAAATTGATGGTTGCCGAGACATTATTAATGTCGACATTGTGGTTTTGAATGTCGTAAAGATTATATATATCTGTGTGAAATATATATGTATTCCTTGATCGAATACTGTCTGAGGAATGGTTGAGTTTCTGTGAATAAGTATATGATAAACTTTGCAATAAATGAAGCTCTGGATATGAGGAGAGCATTGATGTTAATTAATGTCGATTTTCTTTGAATTGAGTACCATAGAGTTACACATTGATGGAGTGGCCATAGTATTGTGAGTTCAGGGTTTGAAGCTCGTATAGGGTTTTTATTGTAAAGGAAAGCGGTGGAATTGGACCACAAAACTCAATCACTAAAGATGAACAAGTCATGCATGGATTTTATGATGAGTAGGTATATAAATTTTGGTGTATCGATCATTGAAAGATCGATTTCACAAGAAGGAGAATTGAAAATTGAGTTTCAATCCTGAAATGATCAGTTCATTCAGTAAGTGAAGGAAATTCATATTAATGGTTTATTGTAAACGTATTCTGAGCGTTAATCAATACAGAGATCTATGAGGAGATTATATGAAGTGAAGAGGTAGTGTGTTGTAGCATGTGAAGCTTGGTTAACATAAATGTTTTGAAGTGGAACCTTGAGAAGAAAGTAATGGAACCGTGAGTAGTAAAGGTGGTTTCCGAAAACCCACAAATGGGTTCGCGCGACTCTTAAAGTGGTAAGTGGTATCTCCTTTTGGAACGCGATATCAGTCCCCACTTGACACGTAAGGTGGAGGTGGTTTTTAAAAACTACGAATATCGCATAATTTTTGAGAATTAAAACTCGTGCATTTTGGTTACGTGATTATCGTTGGATTGGGGAGAAACAATGCAATCAATAGTCAGTCGTTGGATGTGAATGGTAAGTTAATGTTGGGACCCAATTTTATCGCGCAATTTTTAAAGATTAAGGCTCGTGCATTTTGGTTACGTGATTATCGTTGGATTAGGGAGAAACACTACGATCAATAGTCAGCCATTGAAAGTGAATGGTAAGTTAATGTTGGGACCTGCGTTTATCGCGCAATTCTGAGGTGATAAACCTCCAGATCATATGTAACGCGATTGTTGTTCGATCTTGATGGGAAACGATCCAAGGGTCTTCGCATCATGAAGTTGCTTGGATATTAACGGTGAAAGGTATGGTGGTAAGTTGTGGGGCCGCAATAAATATTACATTTCCGTTTTGGTTGAATTGAAATATTCATGTGGTTTGGATACGTGGTAAAGTGTTGACATCTATATATTAATATATGTGATGGGCGAAGGATACATCTTGGGTTTTATTCCAAGGTTTGATGCATGAAATCAAAGATCCATAAGGAGGGAAATCGAAGTCTTGGATGGGTTCTGAGTGTAATTTGAATATTGATTCGAATATTTACTAAACATGGTTGACATATGGTTCTAACCATAAAGTTTGATAAGAGGAAAGTTGTCACTTATAAATATTACCCTAACTGAGTTTAATTGTGCGTAAGTGTTAAGATCATTTGATATGTGTTCTGGATCTTAAGATATGGTTTTAAATCGAAGGAAAAATAAAAAGTAGCTTCCGCATATGTAATTTTATTTTTGGGTTCACAACCATTAGGGTAAGATCTCAAATCAAAGACTTGAGATACATAATTATATAAGGGTAAACTTTGTTTGTGATGA
The DNA here is from genome assembly GCA_034641835.2 of Pinus albicaulis. Lineage (NCBI taxonomy): Eukaryota > Viridiplantae > Streptophyta > Pinopsida > Pinales > Pinaceae > Pinus > Pinus albicaulis. Next base: position 902,597,108 of record CM076572.1, on the reverse strand, counting down.
AAAGGCAAGTCTCCCTAAGAAAAAAAATTTCCACTGTAAAACTGAAATTTTTATATATTACTATATTCTTTTGAACGAGATGAAAAATAAATGAGAAGGTGGAAGGAAAAGAGTCATGGTTGTTCATTTCGAATTCCCTGTGGAATGCAAACAATCATGACGTAATCTCTATAAATGATGTCACATATATATGCTTAGAGAGGTTAGAGAATGGATAAATGAGGCAGAGAGGGTAATAAGAAGGAAGAGAAGATAGAGAAGATGTGAAGATTTAGAGATGATATAAGGCAGATATGAAGGTTGGTGGAAAGCAGTGAAGAAGGAACAGAACAGAGCTGATATCCAGGTAAATCAACATGTGTTTTTTTATGAAAGAGTGAGGAAGTTGGTGCTTCCATATCAAGTTGTAGCTTTATAGATATCAGTTGTAGCTGGTTGAGGTAGGAGCCTCATGTAGGTTGTAGCCTACAGAAAATAGATGGGAGTTGGAGCTTCCTTGCAAGTTGTAGCTTGCAGAATTGAGGTAGGAGCCTCCTGTAGGTTGGAGCCTGCAGAAAATCAGTGGTGAGAGGGAGTTGGAGCTTGCCTTTTCATCACAACAATAATAAGATGTGGTTTTCTCCCTTTTGGGTTTCCACTTATATCTGGTGTCTATGTACATGATGATTATGTGTTGATACTCTGTATTTAATCTACTTAATACCTGTTGCTCACTAATTAAGATTTTCGTTTCACTGTACATTAATTTAATTATGAAATGAAGATGTAAATAAGTGTAAATGAAAGTTTTACAAGACCATGCATTCATTAAACTGATTCACCCCCCCCCCCCCCTCTCATTTTAACAAAGTATTCAACAATTGGTATCAGATTTGGTTCCTTCCGTATCAGTTTAACAACTAGAAGGAGATCCTAGGTCCCCAGGATGGCTAGTCTAGAAGGATGCTAAAAAAATAAAGCCCCCTTGTTCACCGGTACAAATTATGCCTTCTGGAAAATAAGAATGAGGACATACATAATGTCTCTAGGAATATAAGTTTGGGCTGCTGTGGAATTGGGATATGCCCCAAAGGATTCTGAATCAGAGAAAGATGCCAAACTAGATTTTGTAGCTAATGAAAAAGCCATGAATTCTCTCTTAAGTGGACTGTGTGAGGCAGAATTTATCAAAGTAATGCACAACAAGACTTCCAAAGAAATATGGGATACATTAGAAAACATCCATGAGGGAGAAAAAAAGGTGAAGATAGCCAAACTACAAATCTATAGAGCTCAGTTTGAAAATATAAAAATGAATGATGATGAAGACATTGCCATCTTCTTCTTAAGGGTTGCAAAAATTGTGAATAACATGAAAGCTCTAGGAGAATTCATAAAATAATGTGTAATTGTTCAAAATATTCTAAGATATTTACCATCTAGCTTTAACCCCAAGGTTTCTGCCATAGAAGAAATAGCTGATTGGGAAACTCTGACCATGAACCAATTACTTGGAAACTTAACAGCCTAGGAGATGAGACTGCCACAGAGGAAGTCAAATGTGAGGGAGGCAGCCTTTAAGACAAAGAATAAAAAATAATAAAAAGAAGATATATGCTCTTGCTCTGATGAAGAAGAGGCCAAATTTGTCAGAACATTGGATAGAGGCTCAGGCAAATACAAAGGTAAATTTCCATTTAAATGATTTAACTGTGGAAGAGTTGGGCACTATGCTTCTAAGTGTCCTCATAAGAAAACAAAGAATCACACTCAAGAAATAGATCAAACCAAAACAAATAACTGGCAGAAAGGGAAGAGATTCAATAGAAAATCATTTTATGCTCAGCAAGACAGCAATGCATCTGAAAGATCAGATGAATCCTCCAATGAAGAGGGAACCTCTGAATTTGTCTTAATGGCCAAGGAATAATTTGAAGACGATCTCCTGGAGTCTGATGAAGAATGTGAAGTTGATCTTGAGGGGGAGCTAAGAAGTACCCTGGAGGAAATAGACAGAATTAAACTAAAGTGAAAAAAATAGAAAAACATTCTCCTCAAACATGTAAGACAAGAACAAAATTCAGACGACCTCATTCAGTTGAAAGTAGAGCTTGAAGAATCCAAGAAGGTAGAAGACACTCTACTTAAGCAAATTGAGGATAAAATTCAGAAGCAAGAGAAATTGGAAGAAGAAGTAGTATGCTTGAGGAATAAATTAGAAAACACCCAAAGGAAATAGTCAATAAACACTCCTCAAATGACAAGCTCTGATAAGTTGAATAAAATACTAGATGCTCAAAGATATCCTTTGATAAAAACTGGGATAGGCTATGAAGGAGAAACAAGTAAATTCAAAGAAACAGATAACAGGAATATCATTTTTGTAAAAGTTGTTAAGGATAATGAAGCAGCTCAGAAGGTTCCTATAGAAGTAGAAGCCTGCAATGAAGTAAACAGAAACATGAAGGAACCTCAAATGGCAAAGAACGAAATAAATAAACAGTCAACTGAAAAAGGCTCATATACTTCTGAATATATAAAAATTGGAAGCTATCAAAGGAGATTCTTCCCCCCTATGAAAAATGTCACTTGTTATGCCTATCACAAAATGGGACATATTGCTGCATACTGTCATAAAAGGAGAATCGATTCCAACCAGCAAAGGATGCAAAAAGTGAAAAGACTACCTCAAGCAAAAAAATGGAGAAGACAACCCTTCATCAGGTACGCTAATTATTTTTATGGGTATTGTTTTTACTATAAGGAGTTCGGCCATAAAGCCAAGGAGTGCAGAACGAATGGAAAAATATTGATGTATGGAAACTCAAGAAGATGGATGAACAATGGAGAATTCACTCGTGTACATAATTCATTCAGAAAAATAATCAAATGCTGTCACTGCCATCAAGTTGGGCACAAGTATAACAAATGTCCTCTCAGAGAATGTGGTCCATCATCTCAGGAAAGGTACAAAAAAAAAGGTTGTACGTAGTGGAAAAAGGAGTTGAATAAGTGTGACCTGGCTCTAATAGCTCAAGACCAGAAAAGCCAATGGTATTTGGACAATGGATGCTCAAAACATATGACTGGAGATCAAAGAAAGTTTGTAACCTTTGATGAAAATAAATCTGGGAATGTAACATTCAACAATGATAAAGCAGGGAAAATCAAAGGAAAAGGCTTAGTCAGTCTGGATAATGGAAAAGGAAAGGCCCAAGATGTACTATTTGTGGATGGGCTGAAAGAAAATCTGCTAAGTGTCATTCAAATGTGTGATAAAGGCTGTGAAGTCATTTTTAGAGCCCAAGATTGTGAAGTAAGATCAAGCACCACTAGAAAGTCCTTGATCAAAGGTTTTCGAACAGAAAGTAATGTCTATATAGTGAAATAAGAGGACGAAGCATGTCACCTAAGCAAACTTGATGAATCATGTTTATGGCATAGAAGATTGGGACACCTAAACTTTGACCACATCATAAGTCTGAGTAAGAGGAATGCAGTCAGAGATATGCCAGTCATAAAGAAGCCTTCAAATACCATATGTAAATCCTGCCAACTAAGCAAGCAGACCCACACATCTTTCAAGACCAAAGAGAAACTATCTACAAGTAGACCTCTTCAGCTTGTTCACATGGACCTGTGTGGACCTTCAAGAACTAAAGCACCAAGTGGAGAATATTATTTCATGCTGATAATAGATGATTTTTCCAAAATGAAGTGGGTATCATTTCTCAAATATAAATCTGAAGCACTTGAGAAATTCAAGATATTCAAGGCATTGGCAGAAAATCAAACAGGATGCAAGCTAAAGTGCATCAGATCAGACAGAGGAGGTGAATTCACAGACTATGATTTTGCAGACCTATGAAATGAGCATGGGATAAAGCAATAGTTTACAATTGCAGGTACACCTCAACAGAATGGAGTGGCAAAGAGACAAAACAGGTCAGTACAATAGATTGCCAAAGCAATGATGCAAGAAAGTAGCATTCCCCAAACCTTCTGGGCAGAAGCAGTACACATAGTTGTTCACATTCTTAACAAAGCTCATTTAAGACCAAACTGTGACAAGACTCCTTACGAATTATGGCATGGTAAACCAGCTTCAATAAAGCACTTTAGTGTCTTTAGAAGCAAGTGTTTCATAAAAAATAATGATGAAAAATTGGGGAAGTTTGATGCAAGAGCTAATTAAGGAATATTTTGAGGATATGCATCCAAGAGTAAGGGTTACAGGTGCTACAAAAAAACACTACACAAAATTGTGGAAAGCATTGATGTAAGATTTGATGAAGATCTACCAAACAGAACAAGAAGCACAAGATGCAGCAATCCTCCAGATGATCATGAAGAAGAGAACCAAGATAATGATGAACTAAGAAAGATAACAGAAGATACTGAATTAAACTCAAAAGGTCCCTCAAGACGCACTCAAAAGAATCATCCAGAAGTTAAAATCATCGGGGACAAGAGTGTGGGAGTCCAGACAAGAAGACAGCTTGCTGAACAGACAGAAGAAGTATACCCAGCCATGCTATTTCAAATAGAGCCAAAGAAGTTCGATGAAGCCAGCAAAGACAAAAACTAGGTAAATGCTATGAATGAAGAACTGGACCAAATTGAGAAGAAAAATACCTGGGAATTAATTCCAAGACCCACTGGGAAAAATGTCATTGGCACAAAATGGATATTCAAGAATAAGATGAATGAACAAGGGAAGGTAATCAGAAATAAAGCCAGACTTGTATGCAAAGGATATTCACAAATTGAAGGTCTTGATTATGATGAAACCTTTGCCCCTGTAGCCAGAATGGAAGAAATCAAAATGTTTTTGGCCTTTGCATGTTATCATGGTTTCAAGGTATATCAAATGGATGTGAAGTCTGCCTTCCTGAATGGAGATCTAGAGGAAGAAATCTACATGGAACAACCTGAAGGATTCTCATTAACAGATAAACATGACTATGTGTGCAGATTAAAGAAAGCCTTATATGGTCTGAAACAAGCTCCTTGTGCATGGTATTCAAGGCTGGACAAATACTTGCAAAAACAAGGTTTTAAGAAAGGAGGAGTAGACAACAATTTGTACATAAAGGCTAATGAAAATGAACTCCTAATTGTAGTAGTATATGTAGATGACATCATGTTTGGTAGCAACAAAGAGAAGTTAACAAAATAATTTGCATAAGAAATGAAATCAGAATTTGAGATGTCTATGATTGGAGAGCTCACCTTCTATTTAGGACTTCAAATTCAACAAAATAACACAGGAACATTCATCTCACGGGAAAAATACTTAAGAGAGTTGTTGAAAAGGTTCCAAATGGAAGACTGCAAACCTGTGTCAACTCCCATGATCACTGCATGCAAACTATGTGCAAATGATGGATCAACAGATGTAGATCAAAAACTTTACAGATCCATGATAGGAATTATGTTATACATAACGGCTTCTAGACCAGACATTATGTTGGTAGTATGACTTCTGGAAAGATATCAGGCAACACTAAAACAAAATCACTTACTAGCAATCAAGAGAATATTCATATATCTACGAGGAACTGCACATTATGGGCTATGGTATCCAAAAAGAAAAAGCTTCACTTTGACAGCATATACAGATGCAGATTGGGCTAGCTACATGGATGACATGAAAAGCACAAGTGGAGGTGCATTTTATTTGGGAAAAATTCTGGTGCCATGGCTAAACAAGAAGCAAAATTCCATCTCTCTATCTACAACAAAAGTGGAATACATAGCAGCAGCAGCATGTTGCACAAAATTAATGTGGATGAAACAAACTCTCCAAGACATGAAGGTAAGCATGGATGATCCCATTTCAATCAAATGTGACAATACAAGTGCAATAAGTATATCAAAAAATTCTGTTTTTCATTCAAAAACAAAGCACATCCCAATTAAGTACCATTTCCTTAGAGAACAAGTAGCACAGAAAGTAGTGAAGTTGGAATATGTACCAACAAAGGAACAAACAACAGACATATTCACAAAACCTCTTGCTAAAGAACCATTCAAATATCTAAGAGAAAAACTAGGGGTAGTATTTGCAGATGTTACTTTCTGACATGAAAAGAAAGCATCATTCCAGGAGGAGATCAAAAAATAAAGCATCATTCTAGGGGAGATCAGTCAACAAATATTGTTACAAAAGAGCCAGAGCTAGTGATAAATGCATGGAACAGGTCCTCAAGATCAGAGTATTATGGACAAGATTTGGAAACCACACTAGGAAATGTGCAACCCTTTGCCATTGATGTCAAAGGGGGAGAGAAAGCAAGCAAAAGAAGAGCATTAAAGTATTTCCATCAATGCCAAAGGGGGAGACTGTTGGAAATATTGTCATTGATGGCAAAGGAGAAGAAAGGAGCAGCACCTAAACTATCACAAAGAAGAATCAACAAAAAGAGGCAGCTCAGACACCAAGAAGAAGCAGAGGTAGCAGAGAAAGCATTAGACAAGAAGCAGAGGCAGCGGATGAAGCAGATAGGTAACTAGAAGCAGAGACAACGAATTGAAGCAAAGGAAGCAAAGAAGCAAAGAGGTAGCAGAGTTGCAAGATACAGCAAGGGCCAAATATCTTATACAGAACAAGCTCAGGAGGGAGTTGCGCTAAAGAAAAGAAAGGTTCGGGGTCTTTATAGATCTGCAGGGTGTTGTTTGAAAATCCTCGGGCAAAATTGTTAGAAGGGCCATCAATTGAAGACCAGGCCAAATATGAATGTAAGTGATTTCATTTTGTATATGGAAGAATTTGCTTCAAAATCATATGAGTATTGTTTAATTTAATTTCTATGGGATGAGACTCTGTAATTGGGGTTTTTAAGTGGGTTCTATGTGTCATTGAAGGAATCGACATTCATGTTGATGTGGTGATGTGCAATTATCTGTGCATTGATGATTTAATGTGTGAGTTGATCAGGGTTTATAAACGGTTTTGAATAAACTCTATGGCAAGGGTTAGAATTAGAGATTCTGTGTATGAATTGAATAAATTGATGGTTGTTGAGACATGATTAATGTCTACATTGTGGTTTTGAATGTGGTAAATATTATATATATCTATGTGAAATGTATATGTATTCCTTGATCGAATACTGTCTGAGGAATGGTTGAGTTCCTATGAAAAAGTATATGATAAACTTTTCAATAAATTGAGCTCTGCATATGAGGAGAGCATCAATGTTAATTAATGTCGATTTTCTTTGAATTGAGTACCATAGAGTTACACATTTATGGAGTGGCCACAATATTGTGAGTTCGAGGTTTGAAGCTCGTATAGGGTTTTTATTGTAAAGGAAATCGGTGGAATTGGACCACAGAACTCAATCACTAAAGATGAACAAGTCATGCATGGAATGTATGATGAGAAGGTATATAAATTTTGGTGTATCGATCATTGAAAGATCGATTTCACAAGAAGGATAATTGAAAATTGAGTTTCAATCTTGAAATGAGCAGTTCATTCAGTAAGTGAAGGAAATTCATATTAAGGTTTTATTGTAAACGTATTCTGAGCATTAATCAATACAAAGATATACGAGGAGACTATATGGAGTGAAGAGGCAGTGCATTGTAGCATGTGAAACTT